>BQNB010088759.1:0-19564 GCA_026074375.1 Tanacetum coccineum | reverse complement strand
CTCAGGTGTCCACAGCTTGATCAAACGGCCACAAATGAAGCTCAAATGATTGAAGAAATGATTGGCCAGGATTGAAAGATTGAAGGGCAAGGCAAGAGATCCTAAAAGCTTCTTCAAGTGCTATAAATAGAGGCATTTTCTCACACATACAAGAAGTCTTCTTTTTTTAATCTAGTTTTTAGTAATTTTTAGTGTAGCTTAAATTCGTGTTTTTCTTAAATGTAATTTTCCTTTTCTAGTAATGTAATTCAGTTTTCAATTAATGAAATTCAGTTTTTATTTGTCATAAGCTCTTCTTATTTTCAACCTTTAAGCTCTCTTACTAAGCCAAATTGTCTCAATAAGCTAATAAGCTCATATTAAGCTCTTTCAGTCTATAAGCTGAAATAGAGCTCATTGAATTCAGTATTAACCTTATCTAAACCTTAAATCAGTTTAGTCTTACATGGATCTTATTGTATTTGAGCTTTTGGAAGGGGATCTTAACTTGGAAGAGATCCCAAGGACTTATACCCTAGCTTATTAATAAGCTAGGGAGCTTGTAGCTGCCTTTATTGGTTCCTTTTGTTTAGCTAAAGGATCAAGTAAGTTTCTCTTTTCATTCTTCTCTAATTTCAGTTTAAATTGCTTAGTTATAGCTTATATGTTTAATATTGCTTATTTGCTTATTCTCTTTGCTTATTAGTGTTTAAATATCTCTTCTAGTGCTTATTAGTTATATGTTCTAGTCTGTTTTTGCTTAAATAGTTATAGATCATTAGTTACTAATTTCTGTCATAAAAACTCATAAAATCCAAAAATATTAGCTTAATTAGTTAAGATCTTAGAATTTTACTTATTCAGTTGTTTAATCATGATTGCTAAGTTTGTTTTAAGCTAGTTTTTATCTGGTATTTAGTATTTGTTCATTAGATTTCTCTTAAAAAGTTTTTCTCAAATCTGTCATAATCTAAAAGGGGTGTTTGGTTTAGTGCACTCTTGATTTACACTAGCAGTACTAACATCAGTTAGTACTGCTGAACCTTTACACTACCAGTACTAACCATAAGTTAGTACTGTTAGCTTAGATTTTAGCTTGTCAAATTCAGTAGTATTAAGTTTAGTTATAGCTTATTATGAATTTAGCTTTAGTTTTCATTTTCTAGCTTATTTCATAGCTTAATTTTGTTCTTAAAAGTCAAATTGCATCAGCAGTTTGCATCAGCAGTTCTTTCACTTGAAAGTACTGCTGAACTTTTACACTACCAGTACTAACCTCAGTTAGTACTGCTGTGTTCTTAGCTTAATTTAGAACGAATTTTAGGATTTAGTTTATATAAAACTTTGTAGAAACTTAGGTGTTTTAATTAGCTTACAAATAGTTTTAAGCCTTAATTTCATTTTCTAGCTTATTGTCTTAGCTTATTTTTGCTGTCAAAAAGTTAAAAAAGCCAAAAACAGTACTTAGAAACTTTAGGATTAAAATTTGTTAATTTAGCTTATGGATCTAGATTTCCTAGCTTAATTAGATAGATTATAAGTAGTTTGTTAAGTCCTTAAAGTTTTAGAGTCTAGTTTAGCTTATTAAGGTTTTTAGCTTATTTTAATTGTGTATTTCTTTGCTTATTTCCTGAGTTTGCTTATTTCATAATCTATTTCAGTAGCATAAAAGTAGCTTAAGCTTTAATTTCTTTTCATTTATAGATTAAACACATCATAAGCTTTCTAGATCACTTTTCCTTTTTAGATTTAAGCTTAATTTGAGTTTATTATAGCTGTTTTGGTAAAACATAGCCCAAACCCTTAGTTTCTACAACAGCTTATTAATAAGCTCTTTTTAGAGCTTATCTTTGAGTTTCAGACTATAGTGCTTTTGATTAAGTTGTTCTCCCTAGCTTCCTTTACAACTTTGCTTCTTTGAGTTTTTCATTTTAAGGTCTTTAAAATTTCGAATGCTTATTGGACTTAATTTGTGATCGGGATAGATTCTCAGGGTAGATAGTGTAACTTTTCGATCTTAGTTGTTTTTCAGTTAGTCCCTCCGTTGGTTTATTAGTTTCCCCGTTAGTTTCTTAGATCTTTGCACCATTAGTCCATTAGTTAAGTTTTAATTAGTTTAATTAAACTTTTATAAAAAGATAAAAATTAGGGCTTTTATTTTCAATAATTTTTGCAATTTTTTCTTTATTTAGTGAAATTTTAGTTTGTCTACTTGCTTAATTGTCATTATTTGTTGCTTCTTAATTTCGTAGTAATAGCTTTTCCAAAATATCTTTGTTCCATTCAAATCAGGATCCGAACCTAAAACGTGGTTTCAATTTCACTAGTCATTGGGGATAACGACCCGGGTGATCATACTTACCCGGTCAAACATACGTATATTATATATTATATATTATTTTTGTAAGTTTTGACTTTTTACCTTGGTTAAAGGTGAATAGTTGGAATTTACCTAAGTAGTATTATTATTATATATTTTATAGGTACGTAAAACTTGCAACCAGAAGTCCCGCCCATACAAGACTTGTAATCCTTAAATTGATATATAATTCCATGTAAACAAGAATTATAACGGTCTTCGTGTAATACAATATAGTATAAAGCTATGAAGAAAAATAATGTCCTTAGAGACCATTTGTATAACTTTACACATGTCTTAGAACGAAATGAAACCATTGTGAAAAAAATAAAAACAACTCACAATGTCTAGAACTAATAAAAATGAAACCATTGAATAACTCCACAATTCTTAAGAAATGCACTTGGTATTATATAAATAAAACTCATATATAAATAAACTAGCGATATACGCAAAAGATGTAAGCATATAAATACATATATGAATGTCACGTAAGTAGGTGGGGGTGGGGGTAAACGTGCAATGCACGCGAGAGATGTAAGCATATATATATTACATATGTATGCCACGTAAGCACGTAATGTAAACACATAAGCAAGTAGCGTGTATGCACTTTGAAAATGTTTTATGTGATGCAATGTTTGTGAAAACGACTATAGTCTAGGGTAAAATATGCAACCTAGTTCTCTATAGCCAGTGCTCTGATACCAATCTGTAACACCCCCAAAAATATGACAACGCAGCGGAATACCACTTGGGGTGCTACTTCATAATACACAGCGCTAGATACAAGAGAACGACCTCTAAATGTGTCGTTTGTAAAACAATCTCGTTGATTTAATCAAAATCTGAATTTGATATAACAAATGTCCCATAATTGCATCACAATGAAAAGCTTGAAAGCGACACAACGAGATTTGATCATTTGTAGAAATCCAATCATGAAATCTTGTCAATTTAGACTCCAATGTACATCAGATAATCCAAGCATCTAATTCACCTGAGAAAAACATGCTTAAAAGTGTCAACATTAAAGTTGGTGAGTTCATAGGTTTCTGTAAATACAAACGTTAGTTCCAATAAATGTATCTGCCCACTGTATCATTACAGTGTCATATAAAAACGTTTAATGACTACTGTCTCCCTACAGTATCATAAAATAATTGTGTGACCATTTAAATCCTTAAATGTCCTTCCAAAATGTATGTGTGATTTTTAGAAATCAATTAGCTGTAAAATATGCAAGACCATTTCTATCCCCAAATAGTCCCAAAATGTACGTGTCAAAGTTGGATCACAAATATCCAAAATATGTATTGCCACTTTATTCAAGTGTGTATAAAACCATGATTACCATTACTCTAAGTTCATGAACTGTGACGTAGACTTGTATGTATGCCACTTTATTCAAGGCATAGTAAGAGTGTACCCATCGTAGGTGTTCCCTCCAAGAACACCCGGGCGATAATAAAAGAATATGTTCCCCCGTTACCGGTGTCCCCTCCAAGGACACCCGGGCAATAATAAAAGAATATGTTTCCCCCGTTACCGGGTTCCCTCCAAGAACCCCCGGGCAGTGATGATTGTTGGCCCCGCAGGCGCCAATCCAATCGTAATCCGACATGGTATAACGTTCGTTCCCAGTGATAGCTAGTCACCCGATACAGGGGTTTGTCAATTCCCAAATAGATTATTTTCATTAACATTCGACGCTCACCCTCCAGTGATTTACGTTTCTGACAACCTAAGTATCCGTAATATAAAAAGTATAGTATGTGTTTACGTTCAAAAATTAAACCAAGTATTGTATCTCCTCGCGAGATATATAAATGAGTATGTAAACCAAACAGGTAATCAACCACGTAAATGCATTTATAAACAAGCATGTTCTCACCCCAAAAATATATGTAAAACCAGTAAAACGTGGGGCTATGAACTCACCTTGATGTTGAAGAACGATTGATAGGTAGGCATCTAATTCACATCGATGATGAAGAACGATTAACAAATAGGCATCTAATTCACATTGATGATGAAGAACGATTGACAGATAGGCATCTAATATGCACAATACTGAACGGGAAGAGGAAATGGCCTACGATCAAGGTAGATCCGACTTAACTTAACGGCTAAGATCCACTAGCCTAGGATAATATATTTGGGTTTCCCGATGAATGGTTACATCAATGCTACACGTTGATGAAGATTTAGATTTAACGTTGTAATGGTTTGGTGGTTGGTTAAATAAATAAATTGAAAATATACGCAAAGTGTGTAATATATATTCTTTATATATTACTTATGAAAAATACCCTTATATAATTCCTATCGTGAATTATATAACAAAGACAATCAATCCAAAGATTAATGAAAAGTATAATATAGCTTGCAGGTATTATATAATAAGTGTGAATAATTAATTAAACCAATTAGTTTGACAACCATTTAATAAATGAAAAGGCTTTACAAGGTGAACATGTCTTATCGTATGAATTATTCCATAACCATGTTTGTAACAGTTTATAATCATTATAAAATATAAATAATATTTTATAAAATATATTTCGTTTCTTCGACGGGTTGCGTCTAAAACAGTTCGTCTCATTGTAAAAGTATAGTTTTCGTTCGTTGTCAGGTTATTATACAGTTATATTTTAGTATATCTTTAAAATATAACTTAGTTCCTTTATCGGTTTATAGAATAATAGCAGTTTCAGTGAATCGTAAATATAGTAATTTATATAAATTTCATCATGAATTCCCCGTTTATATAACGTTTTCCATTTTTCGCAAAACTCGACGTTTTTCATATTCAATATATATGTTGCAATTGTTAACGTGTTAATATTTCAAACACTCGCGTTTTTAGATATAATATATTTATATATTTTATTATATCTAAACTAAACCAAATAATAAACGTTATATTTATTTAACCAATTTAAACCACCAATTTAGTCCGGTTTTTATAATATAAAATCTCACGTTATATTTATTTGTTTGTTGATTTGCTATATAAACTAAACGAACCCTCGTTGTCTCGCTAACCAAACGCGCCCTTATTGTTGTTTTGGTTAAACCAAACACACCCATTTGCTCGTCTTTAATACCCAACGGACCCGCTGTCCCAAACAGCCCATACGGATGTTAAACCCATAACCAAACACCCCCTTGTGTTGTCACTAATAACCAAACGCACCCTAACCGTGGCTGCTAAACCCAAACGTACCCTATGGCTGCTTAACATCAAACCAAACGCACCCCTGTTGGTGAACTAGAACCAAACGCCGCCATTATTGGTGTTTTAACACAACCAAACGCACCCCTGTTGGTGAACTCAAACCCAAACGCGCCCTTACGGTTGTTTTAACACAACCAAACTCACCCTGATTGTGCAAACGTCAAACCCAACGCACCCTTGGCTGGTGACAGCAACCAAAAAGCACCCTAGTTGGCTACTATAAACCCCTTGCTGTTAATAACCAAAACAAACACCCCGGTGGCTGTGACAATACTAACCGCACCCTTATTGGGTGGCTGCCACAGAAACAAACACCCTTTGGTGTGCCAAACGCACCCTAAATCTATGACAACAATAAACCAAATGCCCCTCCCCGGTGTGGTTTTTATAACCGAAACCAAACGCACCCTACCTGGTGGTTCACCACCGAAACAACACCCTTTTCGGGTTGCTTATAAAATCAAACGCACCCTGCTCGAGGAAAACACAACCCACCCGCTCCCTTTTGTGCTTAACCCAACCCGGACGCACCCTCTTGTTGGTGATGCAAAACCAAACGTTGCCCTTGTTGGTCATAAATACGAACCAAACGCACCTGCTGGTGCTATTAATAAACCCGACACACCCTGTTCGGGTTAAGAACCAAACCGGACGCACCCTTGGGTGGTGGTCGCGGTGGTTGGTGGCTTGTATGATGATGACGATGATGGTGGTGGTGGCGCGTGGAAGTGCGTGACCTAGGGGATCGGATAAATCAGGTCACGAGGAGTATTCTTGAACTCGCCGGAAAAGTACGGCGTAGTGGTGGCCGGTGACGGCGGCTGGCCGGAGAAGATGACCGGAGGCGGTGGTGGTCGGTGGCCGGAATTGGGGAGAGAAGAGGGAGTGGTGAGAGGTGTATGTGTGTGTATATATATGAAATGGAATGATATAAAAAAATTTATATATAATAAAAGTTTTAAAGAAAGTGTCAAGGGCCAAGTAGTTGAGGGGTCAATTGTGTAATTTTTTTATTATAGTTTTGATAAAAACGGTTCGGGACTCGTTTGAATGACTTAACGGATGATTCAAATCTTGAAACTTGCGCCATTGTTTTCTAAATCATTTTTCTGATAAAAATGAGTATTCACTCGACTAATTTTCGTAAACGTTTTATAAAATTTATTTAAAACGTTTATTATTTATTTTGTATATTTCCGATAAACTTGTCCGTAAAATGATCATTTTACTCGAATATTTGCGTCTTCAACAAACGTCACTGAATAAAATGTTAAATAATTTATAAATATTCTTATTTAATAAAAGTGATAATTAATGTAAATTTAATTTATTTTTGTCGCCGGCTACTCGTTCTGATCCTAAAATCTTGGAGGATTTCAGTCACTTTCTGACTGTTTTCGGGTCTCGGTCAAAACTAAAAAGTTGTCAGGAATGTCGTTTTACATCAAATTGCTTTAGAGTCCGAATAGTGAAAACGTGCTTTAGATGGTCGTTCTTATAAGTCAAGCCAGACCCAAAAAGTCAAACGATGTAATCGTCATTCAAAAATTCGATAATTCTCGGATGTTACAGTACCTACCCTTAAAGAAATCTCGTCACGAGATTAATTTTGTGTTTTCCGTTTGTGTGGACAAGGAAAGATTTATGGTTTAATAAACTCGTTCTAAACAAAGACGCTGATAACTTTATTCTGCATAATTCGGTGTTTCTACCCTCTCTAATCTACCCAAAATTTTGGCTAGGTTTGGTTCCCAAATGATTATTTAATCATCAAAATGGGTATCTCAAAATATTATCATTACAGATATTATGACATGTATAACGCAGTTATATGGGAAAGTTCTCATTTATAGTAAAAACCTCAAGAAGAATGGTGTAGTTTGCGTGTGTATGTTTGTAAAAGTTCTAATTGTCCGAGGTGGGTCTCGTTCTACTATCTGTATGGTTTCGATAATTCACTTTAACTGTGGCTTATGGATGTATGTACTCAACTTACTTGGCAGTACTTTATTAGGTATCATGACATTAAATTGGTGGATTAATTGTTGCAATGAGTAATTCAACTTAATTACTATATAGACATATGCTTATACTTGTTTGGGTTGCATCACTTAGTTGATAAAGTTTGTACCAATCTGGGACCACTCCAGGACCCAAACAAACAGCTTACATTAATGTCAATACTATAACAAATAGGTGATGGAACTGCGGATGTGGTAGACCCTCCGAGAATAACATATCCCCAGAATAAAATTCAATAAATGAGAGGAGCTCGCGGAAGAGCTTATGACGATAGACGGCTGGATTATGGTCCTTCGTCGCCTAGTAATATGGATGGAATCAACTCATTACTCAAGTGTGTAAACACAATTATGTTAGTTCCACTGAACAGTTCGTGATCGGAGGATTAGCAACGACAAAAGCAATAAATTAATATGTGACAAGGTAGGCTCCATATTGAGGCCTTAAGATTCTGCGAGTGTAGAACTCGATTGTGTTTCTAGACATTTCAACAGATTCTGGCGATTTCGAATTAGGTTCATACTCGTGTCATATCGGATACCATTAACCCACTCATTTATTAATATCTTTAGTTGCATAATGATGCGTCCTTAATTTTTGAACATAATCAAAGTTAATAAACTTAGGTTCGTGTGATTTATAATTTATTTATTTAAATGAAGAGGGCGTCTCAATCCTTGTATATAAACAGATTATAAAATTTCCTACTCTAATAATTCCGATGGCATACGCGTACTTCGATAAACCTTACAGGTGGTTGACGACGATGCATGTGTTTATGAGTATGGGACGAGTGTTCCAAACTCGTCTTCGGAGACAGGGAGTAAAACTACCCAAAAATATCGACCTAGAGTTCAAGGATGGTAATGAGTAATACGGTTAAGTAAATAGGTAAAGTCCTTGATACCCAGTCACTTAGGCAATTATCTATAAATCCTCCTATTACAAGTCCCGCCCCATTCAAGACTTGTTAATACTTATAATTTATACTTAATCCCATTATACAGAACTTGTGAGGCTTTGATTAAAATCAATCCTCATATTACAAGTCCCGCCCATACAAGACTTGTAATACTTAGATTCATACATAATTCCATGTAAACAAAAATTATAACGGTCTTCGTGTAATACAATATAGTATAAAGCTATGAAGAAAATAATGTCCTGAGGCCATTGTTTAACTTACAATATGAGAACGAATTTGACCATTGTGCAAACTCATAATGTCTAAGATAGTAAAAATGAGAACATTGTATAAATCACTTGTCTGTAGGTATAATGAGGGACTATTGTTTAACTTACAATGTCTGAGGTATAATGGAGACCATTGTGCAACTCACAATGTCTTAAGAAGTAAAATGAGACCATTGTATAACTCACAATGTCTGAGGTATAATTGAGACCATTGTGCAACTCACAATGTCTTAAGAAATAAAATGAGACCATTGATATAAAATCACTAATGTCTGGTGGTATAATGAGACCATTGTGCAACTCACAATGTCTTAAGAAATAAAATGAGACCATTGTATAACTCACAATGTCTGAGGTATAAATGAGACCATTGTGCAACCCACAATGTCTTAAGAATGCTCTGGTTTTATATAACTCACTTTATATAAATAAACGTGCGATATACGCAAAAGATGTAAGCATATATATTACATATATGTATGTCACGTAAGCACTTAATGCAACACGTAATGTAAGCACATAAGCAAGTAGCGTGTATGCACTTTGAAAATGTTTGATGTGATGCAATGTTTGTGAAAACGACTATAGTCTAGGGTAAAATATGCAACCTAGTTCTCTATAGCCAGTGCTCTGATACCAATCTGTAACACCCCCAAAAATACAACAACGCAGCGGAATACCACTTGGGGTGCTACTTCATAATACACAGCGCTAGATACAAGAGAACGACCTCTAAAAAGTGTCGTTTGTAAAACAATCTCGTTGATTTTCTGAAATCAAAATAATAGTTGTCCCATAATTGCATCACAATGAAAAGCTTGAAAGCGACACAACGAGATTTGATCATTTGTAGAAATCCAAGTATGAAATCTTGTCAATTTAGACTCCAATGCACCTCAGATAATCCAAGCGTCTAATTCACCTGAGAAAAACATGCTTAAAAGTGTCAACATTAAAGTTGGTGAGTTCATAGGTTTCGGTAAATATAAACGTTATTTCCAATTTATTGGTATTGCCCACTGTATCATTACAGTGTCATATAAAAAAGTTTAGTGACTAATGTCTCACTACCTGTATCATAAATTAACCTGAGAAAAACATGCTTAAAAGTGTCAACATTAAAGTTGGTGAGTTCATAGATTAGTTTAAATATGAATGTAATCCACTGTATCATCACAGTACCATGTAAAAATCCCAAAGATTTATAAAGAATGCACGACACATTTTATGTCACCAAAAGTACCAATCTTATCCCAAAGATTTATAAAGAATGCATGACCAATTTAATGTCACCAAAATGTTTCAAGTGTGTATAAAACCATGATTACCATTACTCTAAGTTCATGAAACTGTGACGTAGACTTGTATGTATGCCACTTTATTCAAGGCACAGTAAAATTGTACCCATCGTAGGTGTCCCCTCCAAGAACACCCGGGCATTAATGAAAAACCCTTTTGTACCCATCACAGGTGTCCCCTCCAAGAACACCCGGGCAGTAATGAAAATCCTTGTGTATGTGTCGTTGGCCCTGTAGGTCCAGCCAATCGTGTTCCGACATGTTATAACGTTCGTTACCGGCGATAGCTAGTCACCCGAACGGGGATTGTCAATCCCGAATAGATCTATTTCATAACATTCGCGCTCACCCTCCAAGTGATTTACAGTTCATGCAACCTAAGCTAATCCGTAATCATAAAAGTATAGTATGTGTTTACGTTCAAAAATTTAACCAAGTATTGTATCTCCTCGCGAGATATATAAATGAGTATGTAAACCAAACAGGTAATCAACCATGTAAATGAGTTTGTAAGCATTCATGTAAACACGTATGAAATCGACCATGTAATTTAGTTTGCAAACAGATTTGCACAAGCATGTTCTCACCCCAAAATATATGTAAAACAGGTAAAACGTGGGGCTATAAACTCACCTTGATCAAAGACCACGATCAAATAATCCAAATAAATCACAACCGAATCTGCAACGATCTCGACCACGACCTATAATTATGTCGCTTGATTATAACACGTATTAAGTACGATCAACGATGCGTACATCGTAACGACGAAATCATACATATTTTTATATGCTTACATACATACATACATGTGATGAGAAATTCACTTGCACGTCTTTAAACCTTAACCCTTAGTATATATTATATGTATATATATTGTTTTCCGCCCAATCATAACTTGTCTCGTATATTTACAGAAAGTTACTATTTTTAGACTCTCCGTTTTTAGAACCGAACAATGATCTTAAAAATAATTAATTGAAATAATATATTAACCGACCTTATTTTATCACTCAAAATCGTACTCATAAGGTATTAATATTAATTAAAATATCCGTTGACTTTTACGTTGACCTTTAGTTTTGACCCGCTATATCTCAATTTTTAAAACCGACAAGCCTCGCGGCAAAGTAAAATGTCATTACGAACAACTTTCGTGTTTCGCCGGAAGGCCGAAACGGACTCGAAAGTGCTCAAATCCTTTAATTAATAAATCTGTCAGATATAATATATATTAAAAATAACCCATTTTTCTACTAAAGTGTATATTTCGATTTCACCCCAGTTTCTTCGTTATTAGGAGTTAAAAGTCCCGTTTTTTTATCAAAACGTCCGTAAAAATATAATTTGTTATATTTTGTAAACCAA
Organism: Tanacetum coccineum; assembly: GCA_026074375.1. Classification (NCBI taxonomy): domain Eukaryota; kingdom Viridiplantae; phylum Streptophyta; class Magnoliopsida; order Asterales; family Asteraceae; genus Tanacetum; species Tanacetum coccineum. The sequence goes on along the minus strand of BQNB010088759.1, from coordinate 8,103 downwards.
AATCTGACCATTCAAAATCTCGAATCCCGAATCCCAAGTTCCATTTTCTGGTCAAAATGACCCGTCACAAAAACGCGCCAAAGTCCGTTTTTAGCTCAAAAACTCATCTAATATTGCTTATAGATTAATTTAAATCCCGTTTTAATATTTATACATTTTATACTTAGACGCCGCAAGTTTCACTGGATTTCATCACATATAATTAACTCGATAAAATTAAATAAAATAATCGAATTACTTTTGTGGTGCAAAATCAAACGCACCCTTTTCATCACATATAAACATATAATTAACTTGATAAAATTAAATGAAGTAATCGAATTACTTTTGTGGTGCACATAGCAAACCAAACGCAGCCTCTTGCTGCTGACCCGGACCCCAAACGTACCCTTTTTTGGGTTAAGGCCAACTCGACACACCCCCCGGCTGTTTCGCAGCCAATCCAAACACCCCGGCTGTTAACCCATAACCTGACGCACCCTTGTGGTTGATACCACCAACCCCACGCAGCCCTCGGCTGTTTTAACCAAACCAAAACGCACCCTAGGTGCAAACCCTACCCCGAATGCACCCTTTTCGGTGACAGAAAACCCAACGCACCCTTTTAGGTGGTACGAACCAGCAAACGCACCCTGGTGGGTGACTCAGAAGACCAAACGAACACCCCTGCTGCTATTATACCACCGAACGCACCCTTGTTGTGACTGCGAACCAAGAACAAACGCACCCTCGTGGGTGTTTACCACCAACAGCCGCACCCTTGGTGGTGCGTGGCTGTGATGATGATGGGGGCATCGGTAGGGAGGCAGCCGGAGGAGAGGGTGGCGAGTGGAGGAGAGTGACTATGGGGATCGGATAGATCGGGCGATAAGAACCATTTTTGGTTTCGGTCGGAAAAATTTTCCGGCGACGGCGGCGTGGTGGTGGCCGGAATCCGACGACTGGCCGGCGGTGGGGCGGTGGCCAGAAATATGGAGAGGGGAGAGTGTTTTATAAGTGTGTGTGTATAAAGATGGAATGAAAAATGAAAAAAAAGATTAAAAAAAATTATATATATGTTAAAACTATAAAATAAAAGTGGCAAGTTTTAATAGTTTGGGGTAAATTTTGTAAATATTACCCAAGGGATCATAAGTGTAATTTGTTGAGAAACTTTTATAAAATATTGGTTCGGGACTCGTTTGAGTGACTTAACGGATGATTCAAAATACGAAACTTGCGCCATTGTTTTTCAAATCATTTTTCTGATAAAAATGAGTATTTACTTGATAATATTTCATAAATATTTTATAACATTTAATAAAATATCTGTTATTACGAAACTTGCGCCATTGCGCTACAAATAATTTTTCTGATAAAAATGAGTATTTACTTGATAGTATTTCATAAATATTTTTATAACATTTAATAAAATATTTGTTATTTACTTGGTGACCCGGATACGCCTTGACCGAAAATAAATTAATAAAATGAATTCTAACTCGAATGTTCGCGTTATCAACAACCGCTTTTTAAATAAAATGTTAAGTAGTTTATTAAATATTTTTATTTAATAAAATGATAATTAAATACAATTTAATTATTTCTGTGTCGGTACGCATTGTGTTCAAAATTTTGTGAGGGCATTTCAGTCACTTTCTGCTTGTTTCTGGGTCTCGGGCAAAACTGAAAAGTTGTTAGGAATGTCGTTTTACATCAAATTGCTTTAGAGTCCGAATAATGAAAACGTGATTTAGCTGCTCGTTTTTTATAAATCAACTTAGGAATAACATATATCTCTTTTAAATATGTTCCGAAAAATTTACCGGTTACGCGGTAATTGCTTTTATGTGACAATAAAAGACCAAAAGTCAAAAAGTCAAGTCAGACCCTAAAAGTCAAAGATTAAAATAGTCCTTTAAAATTCCAAAAATTCTCGGATGTTACAATAGTACTCATCGTTGTGGTCTCGAGTGATATACCAAGCCAAGTTCTAAAGTCTACTACATCACCGGCACACTTATATTTTTGTGAAATTTTAATAAACGTTTGGAAACGGAATAGGCTTAATTCTTACTATTTGGCATTAAGGGTTATAGTATGCGAGGTTATGTAACTAGTAATTTCTACAAAAGTTATGCTAGAAAAAAAATTGGCATAATTTAAGCATATAACATATTATTTGTAAAGGATAGGACAAGTATGCGTTCTAATTCTCCATCCCTCACTTAAATTATACAACGTCCTCGTTGTATAGATAAAACAGTTAAAGAAAATGGGAAATAGAATTAGAACGAGGAACTCCCATGATATGTTGCTCGGGATGATTCTCCAATTTGAGTCCTAGAGCAAAAGTGTGTTGACGAGGCTTCAGAATGCTCGTACGAGTTCAACACACTTCTTTTTCAGAGTATACCATACCTTCGATTTTCTTATAGCAAGGTCCTACATAAAAGTTTAGAAGACGAAAGTACAATTCCTATTTCGGATATACAATGCATGAAAACAATTAAACACACATGTTGTACAGGGATCAATACGCCGTATCCCAAACCCAAGGATACGCCGTATGGTTCCTGTAAAAACAATTAAAAATATTCAAAGTACTGAAATTAAATTATAGACTGATAACGTCCAGACACATCCATACGCCGTATCCAAAGGGGTTCGATACGCCGTATGGAGTGTCTGTGAAGACAGATTCGTGCAAACAATTAAAAACAATTCAAACAATTTAAAAACGACTAGGTTTCTCCCGGGAAGCACTTTTGTTTCAGCTAGTCATTAAGTTCGACTTTTTCCATCTCGCTCTTTATTCATTAAGCTCAATGATCTCGTTATCCTCCATATTGAAACTCCTATCGTAGTATTTTTTTTTTACCTTTGCCCATTGACCTTAGAGCTCAAACCATTTTTATCGGTGATTTCTACTACTCTATATGGGTACATTGTTTTTAAAACGAAAGGTCCAGACCATTTTGATTTGAGTTTTCTCGGATATAACTTAAAGCGAGAGTTGAAAAGTAAGACCTTGTCTCCATTTATAAAGTTTTTATCTCCTCGGAGTCTAGAGTCGTGCCATCTCTTAGTTCTTTCCTTGTAGATCCGTGTATTCTCGTATGCTCCATCTCGCAATTCCATTAACTCGTTCAACTCCATGAAATGATTTTTTGTAGCAGCCATAAGATCCATATTACACTGCTTTAATGCCCAATATGCTTTATGTTCAATCTCTACCGGAAGATAACAAGCTCTACCATAAACCATTCTAAAGGGGGTGCATCCCATCAGAGTTTTATAAGCGGGTCTAAATGCCCACAACACATCATTGAGCTTTTCAGACCAATCCTTTGGGTTATATTCAACTAACCTTTATAAGATATGTTTAATAGCTCTATTGGTGACCTCGGTTTGTTCATTGGTCTGAGGGTGATATGTTGTTGATATTTTATGAGTGGCCCCATATTTTAACAATGCTTTTTCCAACTGAGAGTTATAAAAATGTGTTCCCCTATCACTGATTAGGGCTTTAACTATCCCAGTATCTAGATCACTTGTTAGGTGTAACTAGACCCATTTGAATGATAGGTCGCATATTCAAACACGTAGACAAGTATCATTTGATAAACATAATTAAACTTTCAACAATAAATTAAGAAATCGATTTTAAAACAAACCAAACATTAAATCTTCATTAAGATGGCTAATACCCTACGGTATTAGCCCATAACCATTGTAATTATACAAGCGTGATCAAATAACCAAGGTAAACTAAACGTTTTACCGAACGATACCAAAATTTAAATGATTACAAGAGTATAGGAATTACACGGTGTCTTCTATGGAATCGTGATCGATGCTTGACCTTTGGTTGCTCTTCTTTTCTTCAGAAAATCGTCTTTTATGTGTATGGTATGAAGAATATAATTTTGTACACTGAAAACTCATTTTTGAGTCTTCTATTTATAGTGTATGAAAAAGTCTGGATACACCGTATTGGGCTAGGCCAATACGACGTATTGGGGTGTTTCCCTTGGAGTGCGCGCAAAGTTTATAATCAATAAAATATTCATTCCCAAAATATAAATATCTCCGTATCTTTGAATGTCTATCCAGCTGGATACAGCGTATGGTTGAAGAGTGATACGCCGTATTGGGAATTGTTTGTACGCGTTTTCTTATGAAGAATTGGCGCTGATATGCCGTATCTCTTTTTGTAGATACGGCGTATTGGTCAGAATTGTGCAATCTTCAAATATCATCGTCTTAGCTCCAAAATATGCGCCTTTTAGCATGTCTTCACAAATCACTCCTTAATTACTGCAAATAACACTTTTAAGCAATTAAGTACGAATTCTTGCAATAATTATGTAAAAGTAGGTAATTTATTCAGGATAAATGATGGTATAAATGTAACGTTATTTGATGTCATCATGTCTCTTCCATTTTATGTTATCTACAAGATAGTTATGCACGATTCCTTATTAATCGATGGACTTCTATATACACTAGCCATGTTAATATGTTTTGAGCTTGACTTGATTCATATTTTATCTGTGACACTTCCATATTGTCGATATAAATAAACTAACTAATGTGGTGTTGTTTTATGTAAAGAAATTATACCCTGCACAAGTGGGAGAAGTCTTATTATGTGCAAGAAACAACTTAGAACAATATGACTAGTGGTTTTTCTTGACTGCAAAGTAAGAAAACTATTACTCTACTAGGACTCCTACATATTTAATGTATGTAGCCCTATTAAGAAAAGGTGTCAAGATAAAAAGGTAAGCTACATGATTATGTTTTTTTGGAAAATCATAAACATGAAGGTTGAAATTAACTTGAAATTACTATTGAGTATTAAGGCCATAAGTTGCCGCTCATTTTTACTTTAGTTTAATAATTGTTATGTCTTCTTGTTAAAACATGTACATTAAGTCCTTTACTTGTGTAAAGACTTATAATGTAAAGTAAAAAGTAACTTGTTATGTCTTCATGTTAAGACATATACATGAAGTCATTGACTTGGTCAAAGACTTATAACGAATAGTAATGTATTGGATGTTTATGTCTACTTGTTAGTACATACACATTAAGTCGTTGACTTGATCAAAGACTTATAAAAAGCATGCAATTAACTTAGTAAACTATTGATGCCATTACATTTTAACTTAAGTTGGTAAATAGGTAAATCCATAAAGTGTAAGTTCATCTAATGAATTGTGAGATTGCTTTACTATTTTGATCTTATTAGAATACCACAATTTTATTGTATGTCCAACAAGAGTAATCAAACTATATATAGATATTGTTTTGATTCATGATGACATTAACTTATTCAACTCTTATAGAGATCAAGGTTAGATAATTGAGTACGTCGTGGATATACCCAATAAAACTCCAACATAGAAGGTTAATTAAGACATTATTCTAGTAATAAAATGTGTCTTGATTGAAGTTCTAAATTTGTTAAAATCTCTTGGAGATTAACAAAAGCCTAGAACTGTTAAGTGTATTTTGTTGGATACCCAAAAGAAACGATGAGATACCACTTCTACAACTCATACAAGAACAAAGTTTATGTTGCTCGTTATGCTGAGTTATTTGAGAATAGTCTCAAATTTACAAGAATAAGTGGGAGTCTCACTTTGCAAAAAGCGAGTGGGAGTCTCACTTTGCAAAAATCGAGTGGGAGTAATGTAGGTCATGAATTACCTCAAGAAGAAGTGTAACAATTCATAATTTTTGGGTCATTATTTAATTAACCTTGTACTTTTACTATTTATTTTAATTTTGGAGACTGTAGCAACCCGTAAATTTCAGGTCAATATTTAATCTTATGGTTTTACTATTTATTTTATTTTTACATTAAATTTCTCTTTTTTGGTTAACCGAATAGGTTATCCCGCATTCCATGTAAAACGTATATTAAACGTGAACCCCACTCTAGACTAAATATTAGTCTACCTTCCCTAAGTATTTTTATTATTTTACATATGTATCATATATGTTGTAATTTTATTTTTAACATTTACGTTTACTCTTCGTGTTTGCGTCTAAACTTTTGCAATACACTACCCTTTTATACATTGGCCCTAATACTACCTACCTAATCAAAAGTAAAAATAATAATAATAACCAACCACATGGACACTTGTCCATGTGGTGGTGTAAGCCAACTTAGGTGTTTGTTTATTAAGTGCTAATGGGGCACTTGACAATATTATTTTGCATGCCTTGACTAATTTATCTAACCCCCACACATGATATCTCATAGTTCATCTTTAGAATTCTAAAAGCTCTACCTCTTGCTTAATTTTGGCCGTCCCTATCCCTCCACCATATTACCATTTTTATCAAAAAATTCTCTAGTAACATTATCCAAGAGTTGAAGTATAAGGTCGTTAAAAAAAAAGAGTTAAAGTATAAGAAGGTAGTTGTTATCCATGGTTAAGAATCTCTTCAAGCAATCATCAAGAATCATTTTTCTAGAATCAAGGTGTATGTTCTTCAAGGGTAAATAAGGGTTCATACAAGAGTTTTAGTTGGATTAAAGAACTAGTGGAAGACTTTGGTTAATCCCTATTTGGTTACCATCTTCAATTTTCTCTTTTGTAAGGATATTTGTTTCATTGTTTCTTCTTAATTCTTTTGTAATTTATCTATAATCATAACTGTAATTTCTGAGTTTGTATGTATTTTATACATTTTACATGTTTATTTTAAAATTTATGCATTGTACTTCAAGAAACATGGTAAAAATATGATTTGTAACACATTGATTTGGACAGATTTTGATCAGTAGGTTGTAGATGTATTTTGGAAAAATATATGAACCACGAGGATTAGGGAAAAATATAGGCATGTAGAGCTATGTTTTCGCTTCGTTTTCCCGGGTGTCACTCGTCATGACGATATCCGATGATTAAACTAGAAAATAAAAGGTAAAAGTTGTCAGAAACTGCACACCAGTTTTCAATTAGCTCTAACTTTTTAATATTGTATAGAAGTCACTATTGGTGTAAAAAAACTTGTAGACCATTTTCCCGAAACTGTAGTAATCTGGGAATATCACAGCTTTGGTACTTGTTAATGTATTGACCATTTGACCCATTTTATTAAAACCGGTGTGGTCGGACCCACATATCAAAAAAATAGACTCATTTACCTTTTCGCAGACGTAAGAACCGAATCAAGATCATTTACGGTTTAGAAATTATGGGTTATTGAAGTGGGCTAAAACTGAAAATCCTTATCAGCCCATATGTTTTGGGCTTATAAATATTAACTCGGACATTTTTGGGCCCAAATGTGTTTATAAAAATTATAAACTCTAAGTATAATGCTAAATCTATATAAAATCCTAATTATATTTATTCATGTAATATTTATAAATCCTAAGACGCGACATTACTTTTATGTTGCATCTAGGATTTTTCCTGACTCTCGATGCTTATTTAGCGTTATCTTTATCGTATTGCTTAAAGGTGAGTTCATAGCCCTATTTTTACTCATTTAACTGTTTTATAAATTTCTTGGGGGAGATACATGCTACTTTACTTACTTTTTACTTATGGACGCAAGTGCTTTAAATAAATACTTTTCCTGATTTAAATTAAAAACCTATTTTGCCTAAGTTTACCATTTATACCTTTAAGTCCCTTATATCGTGAACCGATTAATTACTTTTTGTGAAATGAACGTGAATGTTGTGAATAGATCTATTGGGACTGACTATCCATGTCCGGGTATGCAACAACTGATATCATGTCAAACGGAAGCATTTAAAATTTGAGGAAATACTCGGGTGTTTGGCAGAACATCCAGTCTCGGAGCACAAATCTCAAATTGGGATTTGCATAAGACATTAAGGTTTCGGTGTCATGAGCTTAGTGCAATAATAAATGCTTTCAACATTTGAATGTGTTTCAATAATCAACTATTACTTGAAATCTTGTGATCCACTAAACTGATCGCTGAAGCACTATTATGAATTCTGAAACATTACTTGGTTTACTTAAACACTGCTTTATTATTAAGGGTCAATGTCATAAAATACCCACGAACTTTCCAAATTGTCCCGACTTGACCAACGAACTAAATTTCGTTCTGTCTAGACCA
>BQNB010088758.1:0-27581 GCA_026074375.1 Tanacetum coccineum | reverse complement strand
CAAAGACAAAATTACCTCCATCGTATGCTTTGTAGGTTGAGAATTAACTTTTATTTTCCGTCATGTGTTTGGAGCAGCCTCTATCTTTAATCCGTCCATCCGGCTCCAAACAAGTTCTCAAGCATACCTAATTAAGAAAAAACAAACTCAAGCGTTTAGTCCCCAATATCTCATTTGACGATTGATCCATGAGACAAGTTTCATCGTTAATTTTGTCCTCGGCTTCATTCTCGCTATCACTCCAACAACCTTCAACAAACACCTTTTGGTGTTTGTTTCATGGAGGCTTTGGACACTGGCCAATGAGATGATTCGGATCACCGATTCTAAAACATTTTTCATCACTCTTGCTTTTCTTATCATCCCTTTGCCAGAACGACTTCTTCTCTTCACGTGGCTGCCTAACAAATTTACCCTTTCTTCTAAAGAACTTCTTAAAATTCCCTACAACCATTGCATATTCTTCGTCATCGCTTCCGGATGTCAAAGTTTCATCATCACTAGACTCTTTCTTAGCTTTTAAGGCAATAGACTTAACCCTTTCCTTCTTGCCTTTGTAAATTTCGGAATCTTTTTCCATGACTAATTCATGTACTTTTAGATTACCAATAAGCTCGTCTAGAGCTAGTGATGACAAATCTTTTGATTCTTCAATCGCCATAACCTTTGCTCTCCATTTAGGATGTAGATCCCTAGGAAACTTCCTAACATAGTTCTTGCTAGAGAAACCTTCATCAAGAGCTTTAAGACTAGTAATAATAGTGTTAAATCTAGCAAAACCGCTATCAATAGATTCTTCTTCAAGGATAGTAAATTATTCATATTGTTGAACAAGAAGATCAACTTTATTATCATTTACTTGGCTATTACCTTGATGTGTGATTAACAACGATTTCCAAATATCTTTAGCAGTTTTACACATAAAAACTATTTCATATTCCTTTTTAGGCAAATCATTATAAAGAACCATTTTAGCTTCGTTGTTTTTAGCAAGTTTCTTTTTAATATTTTCAGATTGTACTTCAAAAGAAACAACCTCTAACACTTGGGTGACTTTATTTCGGGCAACCGGTGGAAAATCACCATTCATGATAATATGCCAAAGATCTAAATCTTTTGGTTTCACATAAGTTTTGAATCTATTTTTCCAATATATAAAACAATCGCTTTCGAAAACTAGTGGTCTTTGCATAGATTGCCCTTATAGATATTTATTGGAATCCATAGATCCATTCAAGCTTTAATGTACAATATACGTTAAAGATCTTGGGTGACCTTGGCTTCTGATACCAATTGTGGAAACTAGAAGGGGGGTTGAATAGTTTTACCATTTTAAAAACTAATACTTAGATTGTCTAATTATGTGAAGTCAAGAGATATACACAAGTGTATATGATAGCGACGTAATAAATGAATAAGTAAATGCGGAATATAAATGAGTAAAGATAGGAAAGATCAAACCAATGATACAATGATTTATAGTGGTTCGGCTACGAAGCTCCTCTTCGCATTACTCTACTCCCCAAGTTCCTAACTTGAGAGTTTTCTTCACTATGTCAATAAGCTCCCTTTAGGCGGAGAAAACTATATATGTCGCTTACACTTTTTACGGTACTAAGCTAAGTACCGAGTTCTACTTCAAGATAGAACCAATCTAACCATATGTTATATTGTGGGCCTAAATACTACATATCATACACATTTGATAACACAACATCACAACAACAGATTACAAGATGAATAATTATCACAAATCTGATGACACAACTAAACTAATAATACTTGAAGCTTGACGTCTTCTTGAGTGTTCTTTACTAAAGACTATAATGAGTTGATCACTTGTAATAAATTATGTAACAAGTATAATGATCAAAGAATATAAAAGATGAAAGATGTATGAAAAATATTTGTCAAGTGTTTGTTAATATGAAAACTATAGTTGCTATATTTATAGGCAAGCCTTTGAAATTCAAATGTTGTCCCAAACAGCTAGATGGTGCGACCTTCGGATCTCCATAAGCTGGTACCGTGCCTTGTTTTGGTGGGATCGTCCAACGGAGCTGGTGACACAACATTTTTAAGTTTATGATTAACCAGATATCTATACAAAAATATTATTTTGTACTTAATTAAAGACTAGCTTAATAGGATTCTTCTAGAACAAAATATTTCTTATCACAAATAAGGAAAGATTTTCTAGATTTGGAAAGATTTAGAAAGATTTGGATATATTGTTCACTTATGGTGTAATTTTTTTGTTCTTACATGTTTTTTATAACTAGCTTATAATTAATCATGTGTTAACTTAAATCATTTGATTAGAAAAGGTTTATGCAAATGATAATATTTTTCTTTGATCATTAACTATGTTTAATAATGTCATATTCATACCTTAAGTGATTTGTCGTCGTCAAGTAATCTTTCAACTAAATAACTTGTTTACGTAAACTTTTACGTAGTAGGACTGACATTTTATTGTTATTATTCACAAACCCATTTTTTTTTGAAGATCATTAAAATATAAATACGTTTTTGCTGTGAAAATAGTATGTATTAACGCATTGTAAATTAGAGGCTTATCCCTATCTTGTAACACACCAAAAATTAAAACATCTTACTGAACCAATTTTCTACTACTCTCAGTTAGATCTACCTCTAAGTGAGTTTCTATTTTAGGAGGTTTGTTTTTAGATGCTGGTGGCATTTAGGTTTGCTTGTTGATCCTTTGTCTATTGATTTTGCTAAACTGCTCAAGATATGTTGCCTTTAAAGCTGTTAAAAATACGTTTTTAAATTGAACTCTACTAAATTGCTTTTTGGAAATTTCATATATATGGCATGCACGTTACTTGTTTTTCTTTTTTTGTTTTTTTCGCTTAGCATAACCTCTTTCACAACATCAATCAAACCCTAAGTCAAGAAACAAATTGTTAGGATTTGCATATTGAAGTTAAAAGGTGATAGAAAATTGCATAATAAAGATACAAAGTGTGATACCTTGTGCTGATCTGACATCAAAGTTAAACCATTTTCAGTGGGAAAGTCAATGTCATCCCCTAACAGTTCAAGTAACCAACTCCAATTTCTTTATTTTCTACATTAACTACTGCTTAAGCAATTTGAAACATGTGATTATTCCATCTCTTCCAATAGCAGTAAGTATTTCTTCCACATTAGTTTTTAAAAAAAACATCCATCAAGTGCAATTACCCTTCTTTAGCCTAATTTCTAACCTAGCTTTAAACCATTCAAGAAAACATAAAACCTATCAAAGTAGGTCTTATCATCTGGACTGACTGTCACTACTAACTTAACAGTCGACCCTACATTAGATGCTAAAAAAGACTTACCTAATGGACTAATTATGCATTAATGCTCCTCAGTTGTAGTTTCACCCTCGTTTAAAGCCCACCTTCTAGCATTTCTACATTGTGTTGGGCTAACTATGCATTCATATGTCTTTATAACCAAATCTGAAATCTCATGAAGTTTAATATGTGAGTGTTTGCTTATCCATTGATAGTTCACTAATGTTCCATACTTAAAGTCCCTAGTACATGTATGCTTATCAACCATAGAGATGACCTGAAATATTCTTATGTCGAACATATGCCTTGCCATAGCATCTTCATGGGCGGTACACACACCTTACTTCACTTGGGTTATGATTCAAAATTCATTTGATTAATTTTGCAGGATTCCTTTACTTTTATTGGTATCAAGCTACTTTTTGCAATTAGTTTATCTTTTGAACTTCAATAAAACTAGAGCAAAAACCCATTTGCAAGACCATAGTACGTCATACACTCTTTAAGTTTCTCAACATGTACAAATCTTTCACCTGCAAGTATTAAATAAAATTCATTAGCATCCTAGGAATTTGATGCGGTCGTCGTAAGACTTCTACATGAAGTTTTACAACTTCCTAGGCAGAGAACATAACCGTTGTTTTAGTAGTATAGGCAAGACTCGGGGGTTGTTATCATTCTCTAGAGGATTAGGTTAGGAAGGCTTGATCACGGTTTCTACAGATTTTCTAAGGGTGAGAGGAATTTATTTTTTATGTTTTTTTGTTTTTAGGAAGCAAGTAAATCATATATTGAGAGGTTGTTGGTTTTAGCTATTTAATTAAACTAATATAAACTAAAATACTGGTGATAACATATATTATAAAAAGAGTGTGTTTATTTATTCATGTATTACTACCTAGATTGATCTCTCCTTGTGTTGTTGCTTTGTCACACTTTGTGATGATCTATGTAATTGTTTCTAAGTCATGAAATGAATTACGTCGAAAACCGCGTCTATTTAAATATTTGTTAGGCAACGAACAAGTATAAGTAGGATAAAGATATTACAGGCCCCCTAAGAGTATATTAAAATGCATTTTTGAATTATATTAAGAGTGATCATACCATATAAGGGGCAAGGTAGTATGAGATTGATCCTGTTGGTATCCTTTCTACATCAATAATGGTTTCCTGGACATATCAAAACAACGATATAGACAAAAGCTGGTTTTTAAGATACTATTATGCATATCCATCACAGAAAGCAACTCCACTAAGATCTACATCCTAGGTTTTTCATACAATCATAAATAAAAATTAACTAGAGGTTTTAGCAAGATGTTTGAAGATAAGCAAGACAAAGATATGAATACACAACAAGATATATTAAATGGATAAGATAGTCTTACTGATTAAAAACTGAATTGAAAGAAGTACAATAGGGTTTTGAGGCCCTAAAATCGTCCCTAACAGCTTCTAAATGAACAAGGGTTCGTCCCTTTCTTTTACTCTAAAGTTACACACTTAAAACCCTAAAATTGGATTTGTATTTATAGGAAAATCGCTGCGATGGCGTCGCGTTTTAATCGTGATGCCAGCGTGATAAGAATATTCTAGATAATGGGCTGGCTCGTACAATCTGACACCATCTTGAGATCTTGTGACGCCGTCTTGGAAATCGTTGTGACGGCGTCACGTGTAATCTGTGACGCCGTCTTCAGCTTTCTTGGAGGAGAAATTTCTATGAGCAATGTTGGTGTCGATCAGTATTAGTCTTGTTCGTTTCTTCTCCATGAGCACAAGGCACTGTATTTCTTCAAAATATGCAAAAATACCTGTAAGGAACGATTATGTACTATTTTGGGCATAAAATAACACACGATTTTAAGGGGTTTAAAACGGTCCACGGATAAAGTGTGTAAAATGACACCTCATCAAATACCCCTACACTTAGGATTTGCTTGTCCTCAAGCAAATAGGCTTTTCTATCTAGACAATAACAATATGAGGGGTCATTCTACCTACTCTTTAAAAGTATTTTACTACACAACCTTCTAGACCTCGTAATTAACAGCACTGGAAAAGTATTATATAGCGCGCTCAAATAGTGTTGGGATTCTCTTTTCACTCGGGTGTATAAGCAGATTATAACATAATGGGAGGAAAGAAAACAATCAAAACACTCATTACCAGTCATTGCATATAATTACCATAGGTTGGTATGGATCAAACCTCCAACACTTAGGCGCCAAGTTTATTCATGTACTATCTAGAGGTCATTTTAAAGGGTTGTGAGTGTGTAGGTTGTAAGATAATCATATATTTGAAACCGAAACGGATATGGATAACATTTGGGTGGCTTTGGGTGAATTTGGATTGGAAGGGTTAGCTAATTATTTACACGAATACACTTTGGTTTAGTTGCTAAGCCAAGACTCGGACGAAGATATACAAACTCTACACAACTCTACATCAATCTCTTTCTTTTTCTTTTCCATTTTTCTCTTCTTTTTTTTGAATAAAACATAATACATCACTTGGGGTTTATAACACGTACCCCTACACTTGAGCTTTTACATGGTCGATATTTACAATCTAACTATTGACCCGATTTGAGGTGGATCAAAATAACATGGAGACCATCTAACAAACGTATGAGGGTATTGACTTAACTTTTCTTCCCCATTCTTCCGCGAAATAAATACTCTCATGAATCCTAATCATCCCAAAACAGTATTTACAAGGATAAAGACTTAGCAACCATGTACTCAAATAATTAACTTGGGCTAAAACAATAATGTTACTATAAAGTAAGTACATACTTAGGGTAGGCTTAAGGCGATTTTGGGAGTTCGGATTGTTTTATGGCTTATCAATGCTCTTCATTAATAGTCCGGTTTAATAAAAAAATTACGAGAACCATGAAAAAGGATAGGATTAGAGGGTTGTACTAGGGGTATCCTGCACTAAAAATGAGTGCATGGCAAGGGTGTGTGATACTTATATGATCGGCGTGACCATCATAACAATTACAGGTTTAAAACATGGGTTAATCCTAATGCTTCTTATCAAGCAATTCCTAACACTTACTATGCGGTCTCGGGATGCATCACAAAACAAGTTCTAGAATTTAATATACTACCGGTACACTCATATAATTTAATACCGATCTTAATGCTCCAGAAAAGGCGACGACGACCACACGTACACATCCGTAACGATGAAATAGACACCTGCGACTGATCACTCCTTAACTCGAGAAGGCTAAAGGTATAAACTATCTTAGGTATCAATAATAGACACCCGAATTCCTAAAGATCTAAAGGCGAACCTCACATTTTTAGGGTGGAATTCTGAGGGTTCTTGTGCTAGTCATATAAATTCCTATCAATGAGACGCTATTAATACTTGGTTTTCGTCGGTATGTGTCATAAAAAAATTTAAATTTGGGTAAAAAATTACTCTCTTTATAATATTGTTTTGATATAGTTACCAATCATTTTCAAGGAAAAAACAAATGGCAATGAAAGATTAGTTTCTAAGGTTATTTTCCCTCTGTTACTTAAGTGAAACATTGTCCCTAATGTTCTTAAAGGGTACTGTAAAAAAACAATAAAGGGAAAGGAAAACAGGAAAAAGAATAAGTACTCCCCTGGTTTGTCAATAATGTAGAAGAACAGGTGATAACTGGTTAAGATCGTCCTCCAAGAAATCATATATTTGAAACTTGCTAAGAAAACTTCCAAGTTCTTCTCGTCAATATAACCTGTATCAAAAGATAAAAGACAACTATACAAGGCATAAAAATATGCGATTATTAATAATATTAAAATTAATGAAATTAGGGTTTGACTCGTAAAGTAGTATAATTATGATGAGTGGATTATCAAACTCATTGGTTTTTGCAGGTTTATACAGAAGATTACATATTTTAAATGTTATGCAAGTTTCATTTTCAAAAAAAACTAAAAACTTTAAGTTTTCTAGACCTGGCGTTTGACGCCGTCAGGAAAATCCTGACGCCATCACAGGTGTCGTGGTGACGGCGTCGCGCGTAAATCCTGACGCCGTCTCCACGTTCTGTGAAAACGAAATTTTTGTTTATGATTGCAATTTCTCCATAAGTATAAGTTAGTTTTGTTACAAATTGCTGTATATAACCCGAGAATTAACAATTTACTCATATGACTTAAAACTGATGCGAATTAATCTAAACAATTTATTTAACATGTTTGAACTTGGTTCTAAAAACTGGATAAATTCCCCTACACTTATCGTTGCAAAATACCTTTGATTGCAAATAAGAGATAGTTACTAAAACAAACAAAGCATGATTTACAAACTAATTCAAACATAATATAAAACAGAACTTATAAAGAATTAAAACCACAAGACCCTCCTAATATGCGATAAAGATATGTTGGAACTTATTGAAATGTTAAGTGTCAATTCTGCTGTTAGACATTATCGTTTTGCTGATAGCACTAGTCAGTTACCTGCGCAGTTTAAAATACCATTCCCCCTGTCTGATTAATGTTCATCGCTGGCAGAATACAAGTAGGCATTCCTCTGACTTCTTGTTTCTGATGGTCCTGTTCTGTTCAGTGCTGACTGTGATAGATCTGCTGATTGTTATTTATGACGTACATTAATGTAATTAAGGAATGTTTAGTTATTCTTCTGTATTATCTCATTAATATAGGAATGAGATAAATTAGGAAGAGATTGATATTGATGCATATCTCTTACGAAATTTTAGTTTTCTTGTTGACCAATTTAGGGTTTCTTCTCTATAAAAGAAACCTTTAGCATTAGGGATTGGCACCGATTGTAAAAGCACAAAATCAATTTATTATCAATAGAAAGATCCATAGAGGATCGTTGTTCATTTTGTTCTTCTTTATTGAATTGTTTAGTTTCCGCCTAAACATTTGCTGGAGTCTCTCACGTATGTGCTTGTGATTACATAAGTACTATACATTCTCAAAGGCTAGAAGATCTATCTAGTTCTAGATCCTATCAAGTGGGGTATCAGGAGCTGTGATCTGAGAAGAGCCTGCTGTAAAGAAGAATTACGTTAGTACCACATCAAAACTGGTTTTCTCTAATCTTAATTATGTCAGAACCCATGGCCTACATATACCCACTCAGTCACCTTTTAAGTTTATACTATCCCTAATTCATCTTGCTTCACCATATTCAACTCAAGATATTACCTTCATGACTAATCATCTGTTCAACTTCATTTCATCTCAGATGATACCTTCATTGCCTGAACCTCATACAACCAATGCTACATTCACCTCAACTGATGTTCACACTCAAACCAAACCCGATCTGGTCAGCAGTACCCTATGTGTCCAGTCACAACAGTTTCATAAGGTTCCAATAGTACTATCTCTGCAACATGCAAAATTTCCTTATCTAGAGTAAGGAAAAATATGAGATTTATGGCTAGAAGTGGGTACTGGATACAGAATGGGATATTTAATCTTTGGTGGATGTTCAGCTATGGGAACAGCCCAAAGAGGTGGGAAAAGATGCAAAAGGAAATACAATGTGCACGCCTCCTGTTCTCTTGATGAAAACATGTTGCTGTACAAAGGGAAATAGGTGAGACCTGTTGCTTCAGGCTCTACCTGAAGATCATATGCCCGATTTTCATCATTATGATGATGCAAAAGGGATATCTGTAATGACTGTAGTCATGGCTAGGTTTGGTGGAATGAAGAATCGAAGAAGAAAGATGATGGAGAAGACTCTATGCTTAACAGCGTTTGCAGATTCCTTGTGACAGAAGTAGAAAGGGCCTACATAAGGGTTATGACAGGTTTCAGAAGATTCTGAGTCAGTTGAATCAAGTGCAGGCAAAAAGACCAGACAATGATGGCATCAACTGATAGTTTATACCGAGCCCTCCTTCTGCGTGGTCGCAATGTTGCTTTGGCATTATTCAAAAAACAAGAGGTGGCCTAGTTGAGTCACTGAGTTGTGATGGACTGTATAACAAACTAAGGGTCACTTGAACTTTGATGTCAGAATTGGTCATAGTTATGGTGTGAAAGTTGCTGTTGCTCCCACTCATTCTGCTTTCATTGAACTGCTTGTTTGGCTCAAAAACCTACTTATTTCTGCATCAAGAGCTGTTTTTGTTCCATCAGTTTCTCAGACTATCTGGTTGTTCGGATAACGTAATGAAATGTGTACTGCATTCTTTTGTTGTGAGATGATGAACAAGAATCAAGATATGGATCTTGAGACTTTTTGACCAGGTTGATCAGTTGGAGTTGGAAGAAATGGACTTCTTAAAGTGGCAATATTGCTATTGCGCTCTTTGAGGATTAACAGGTGTTTGAGAAGAAGCAGGGACGAAAGATGAACTACAACAATCAGCAGCCTGCCAGTTTTGACAGAAGAAAAGTTAGATGTACAATTGTCTTCAATTGGGCATTTTGCTAGGAGCTGTAATGTAAAAGACAGTTGATTGATAAGGTAGTATTCTGCTTTTAAGGTCACTGATGTTAAGGGACAGAGACCAATAGCTTTGGTCTCCGTTGGTTCCATGGTGAATGGTCAGATCAGCAGCAGAAACTCAGACTGCGTGAAAGTTGAGAAGGTATATGGGATGTATGGCGATGGACTTCATGTGATAGTGTGATTGCTTCTGATGCTTGCTGCTGAGGTTTGCTATGATGGGTGATTTTCCTAAGGTACAAAAATTGTCCCTCCTTGTGGTGATATTTAAGATTAATGGATCTTAATCATATGTATTAATAATTGATTGATTCGTATAATGATTGTACATTAAAGTTCAGGCAAATCAGCTTGCGTTAAAACATTAGATCAACAAAAGATTGGTATCATAAACTCAGATTGCATTAGAAGAAAAGATTAGGGTATTATCTGATATTCTAGAAAAAAACCACTAACACACTGAGCTATACTGAAAAATTACATGTTCAGGCACAAAGAAAAGAAGAATGGGAAGTCAAGTTTGAAGCGGACATTAGCTAGATTTGAAAAGGTGGAAGGAATCTTCCTAAGAAACTTAAAAAAATTGATTAGTTAGCTCTATGGCTACAAGAACTAAATTGGCTAGGTTTTCAAGAGTTATTTGGCGTAGTTGAAGTGTTTGATTTGTCCACACCTAGTGTCTTTTACTCAGACCCTGTTGAGAAGGAGGTTAAACCTCTTTACTCAAGGTTTGTCAAGGCTGGGAAAATGCATGCTGTTCCTCATCCTTAAACTGGAACTGATTAGCCCAGCCCATACCAGTTGACATTAGAGAACACAGGTAAGTTATGGTTCAAAGTCTGGTAACATAACTTCTGAACTATTTCAGAATTTAATGGACTTTGTCTCTTGTGATAAAGTGACATGTCTTCAGACTCAGAGACCATGCATCTGTGATTCAAGCCTCAAGACCCAGACCAAAGACCATCCACCTGATGGTGATATCCTCAGACTTTGCCAGTGTCTGATGTTGAAAATTCCACTATCGGGCAGTCCTAGTTTTTCTTGTTCGGGAATGTATAATCTCCTAGGGAATTATTTGTAATAAAAGTGGCCACTGAAACAATAGGAAAGTGATGTAAAAAACAATTTTTGTGCGTCGTTAAGAAATGTTTTGTTCTGTGCAGAAAATTGCATTTGATTAAGATTGTGATTTTTATGACTGTGTTGATTTGTCCCTTGTAAATTTAAAGCGCATCTTGTTCCTGCTGGTAGTAGGAATTCGTCTAGGATCTGTTCCTGCTGATAGATATGATTCATGCTGACTGTAAGAAACAGACCAGAAGTCAATTTGCTGATAGACCACATCTGCATGGTGGTCTTTAAAAGACAGCAAACTGTATTCTGCTGGTAGGACCAGTTTCTGCTGGTTGGCTTAATCCTGCTGCTAGACCATTTTTCAGACCATCTTCTGTATATAATACGAATTGGTCTAATATATATGACCCTATGATTAAGGGACGATGGGGAACTGCTGTTAAGACCTCAGCAGGTTACTCTTGGAGGAATAACAGACCACAATTTTGGGGGTCTAAGAGTAATGCTGGATCTCGTCAATCCACATGGCTTCACACTTAATGATCCACAAGGCAGGCTCAAGTCAGAATTGGCTTGGGTCTTCAAGTGTACTAATGGCTTTTGTTGTATGATTTGTGGGGTGATCTTAGTAACAGATAAATGGGCATAGGTTAGTTGACCGTGGTTGCTCAAGAAGCTTTAAGACAGGGCAACACAAGGAAAAACTTGAGATTTTGTGAGATCAAGGGAGGGCACTCGTAAATTTGGAGGTGGAGATGGTAGGAATATCAGGAAAAGATCATAGGACTTCAAAGCTTGACTTGAAAAGTCTACTATGTTGGTTGAACTGAAGACTTTAACTTGTTTTCTGTATTCAAAATTTGTGATAAAGAAACAAAGTTTCTTTCACAGACATGATTGTTGGTGCTTTCCGAAGATTCCAATGCTGATGCAAAGTCAGTGGTACATAAGGAATTTCCTAGGAAACATGATCTCTACACATTCCACATCTCAGACTTGCAACCCCGAACGAGGTGACTTGCTTCGTAGCAAAAGCATCCTTAGACTGAATCCACCAGTTGGAAAGAAGGATGGTCATAGTGAACTTCAAACAATCAACAAGTTCGCTAAGGAGCGTCTGGTTGATGGGTTACTATTCAAGGTGTTCACAATGAACACAAATTGTATTGTCTTGCATAACAAAGGAAAGCAAATAGAGTTTCCTATAAGCATAATTACTGTGTGGATTATTACTTGATACTCTGCAATTGTGCTTTGGACCTTTTTGTCATTCCATATATCAGGAGTATTGACCAGAAAATAACTCCTGGTGGTTAACAGATGACTTTAGCAGGTTTTCTTGACTTTCTTTTTGGGTACTAAGGATGAAACATTTTATGTCCTTAAAGAATTCATTTACATAATAGAAAACCAGTGAATAAAAAAGGTTAAAGGGAATAAGGTGTGATATGGGACAGAGTTCAAAAATGAAATCTTATTGAACTTTGTTGGGAAAGGGAATTAAGCGGGACTATAGCAATACTAGAAAACCACAAAAAATGGGTTGTGATGAGAAAAAATAGGGATCTTTATAGAGCCGCTCTGAACCATGTTGGCAGACTTACATTACCTACCATGTTTTGGACTGAGGTCGTTAGCACGGCGTGTTATGTTTTAACGGGGGTCCTATTACTAATCCCCATAATAAAACCACCTTTTGTATTGATATTGTGGAAGGTTCTCAGATAAGTCATCTTAAAACCTTTTGGTGTCAATGTTAAATATTCTTAATACAAGTGACTATTTGGGAAAAATTTGAGAGGTAAGTGATGGACGGTTATCTTGTTGGGTTGCTTTCAAATACGCAAGGCCCTATAGGTTTATAATCTACCAAACAAACATAGAGGTTGAAGAAAACCCTGAATCTGAGATTTTTAGAAGATACACCTAATCGTTCCGGGAATGGTCATGAGTTGTTACTTTGACCTTTGACTATTTAACTGATTCATAGGTTATACTCGTTTTAAAACTGGACACACCTGCAGGTACACCGAAAAATAACATAAATGCGGTACACAAGATCATGATTCAGATTCAGATAGTAGATGAGCAAGTGATCGTTAGTTCTTATTTCTTCTAACAGATTTGCAGTGTCCTTCATCCAAGCGAATGGTTCTAGTATTATGGAACGCATGCCAGATTATGCAGAAGAGGCTTGCTAAGCTTCAAGACAAGATTATGAGCTTAAGACGCAGTTGCACGATAGGTTATTTGTTCTCACAAGCAACAGCAGAAATACCTATGTCAAGTAAGCTAAAAATTCGAAACCAAGGTTGTTTGTGTTACGGATCCTGTGCATGGATTCTGCATGTTAAGGGAACCGCTGGTATAGTTTCTGCTGATGGTGTATTTTTGTATCTTACTGGCAGTCCTTTATGCTGATAGTGATCTGCTGTGGTAGTAATCCCTGCTGATTGCTTTCACCTGCTGGTGTAGTGTTGAACCTATGATGAGAGCAATCCTGCTGTCAGTTCAGCTATTTACTGCTGAAGATTTAACCCATGTCTACGCTGATGAGTCCTACACTTCTCTTCGGTCAACAATTGGGCTCGATGTGAAAACTACAAGATTTTCCGTCCCCTTGATGTATGCATGGAGAAGAGATGCAAAACATGTATAGCTAAAGACTGACGGATCTGATGGGTTGATGCTATGCAAAAGAGATGCAAAGTTCATCAATCAGCGAGTATGGAAACTTGTCCTCTCTGTTGGCAACATGCAATAGGGACAAAATGATTTTGAAGATCAAGAGGACGAATGCAGAGGGCATAGTTGTAAGGAATAAAGGCAAGGATGTTTGCACAGGACACCGACAAGAGGGAGGGCAAATGTTACGTATGAGGTATTTGAAACAGTGGCCAGAAAGGGCTATCAGATGTTTTTGGCTTTTGCTTCTTATATGGGCTTTCTTGGTTATTATCCGTCTGGACGTTAAGGTTTGCCTTTTCTCTATGGAGAAATTGAAGAAGAGTGTCTATGTCACTCGCCTAAGGTTTGAAGATCCTTACTTTCCAAAGCATGTACTACAGAGTGGTTAAAGCTCTGTATGGGACTTCATCAAGCACTAGAGCCTGGTATGCTAGATTTCTACTTTTCTGTTACAACACAATTACAGAAAAGGTATATTGACAAAGACACTCTTCATCAGAAAGATTCCAGGGATATCATTTTGGTTACAGGTTTATGTGGACGGAAAAATCTTATGGGTCAAACCAATAAAGCCTGGTGTGATGAATTGTAGGTATTGATGAAAGGTGATTTGAATGAGTGTATGGGAGAGATGGACTTTCTTCTTAGTCTACAGGTGAAATCAGTGCCTGATGGTTCTTTTTATCAGTCAAGACAAAGTACGTTAAAGATATGCTTACTAAGTTCAACATGGATCTGTAAGAACTGCAAATCCACAACCCTATTGAAGCTGCTAAGACCTAATTCGAAAGTTGAAATGATCCACCAGTTAATGTAATGTGTACGATCCATGATGGTTCACTTATGTATCTCACAGCTCTTCAAGACTGACATAATGTTT
The DNA here is from genome assembly GCA_026074375.1 of Tanacetum coccineum. NCBI lineage: Eukaryota > Viridiplantae > Streptophyta > Magnoliopsida > Asterales > Asteraceae > Tanacetum > Tanacetum coccineum. The sequence continues at coordinate 13,172 of BQNB010088758.1, read as the reverse complement.
GCAAGTTAGTGCTTGTTCAGACATTCAAGTTACTCCACTGACTTCTCTTCTGAATGCAGTCAGAAAATTCTTCAAGTATCTAAAGGGCAACCAAAATCGCTTGTGGTACCTAAAGATTCTCCCTTTCAGTTGGAAGCCTTACGTGACAGTGATTATGCTGGTCTCATGGTGATAGGAACTCCTTACAGGTGGATGTCAATTTTCTGGGAGAAGGTTTAATTCTCATCGGCAGTGCAAGAAGCAGACTATTGTGGTATTCCTCAACTGAGGCGGAGTATGTTCGCTGCTTGCTTGCTGTTGTTGCACAAGTTCTTTGGATTCACGAACAATGGGGATTTGGTTTCAACTTCATGAATACAATATCTTCATAGACAATCAGAGCACGCCTATGCTTGTTGAAGAACCCTGTCCTCCATCGCGGACAAGCATATTGAGATTAGGCATCATTTATACGAGATCGCCAATGAAGAGAACTGATTCAAGTGCTGAAGATTCACACCGATGACAATGTGGTGAATATTTTACTACCAAGGCATTTGATGGACAAGATATGCGTCTTCGTATTCTGTTGGTCCATATTGGGATGGTGAATCCCTCTTTCGTGACTCTGAGGGGGGTATAAGCCTAAGGGGAGGCTTTGTGTTGTACACTTGTATTTTTTTTTTTTTTTAACTTTATCGTAGCTAGATATGGTGTTTTGTGGGATACTATTTTCTTGTGGTTGCAGGTAGTCAATACTGCTGCTGGTCGTTATCCTTCTCTGCAGTTTGGATTCTGCTGGTAGTTCTATGTTTCTGCTGGTAGTTATCCCTTCTGCAGCAAGTTGTTTCTGCTGGTAGTTCTCTGTTTCTGCTGGTAGTTATCCTTCCTGCTGCAAGTTTGGTTTCTGCTGGTAGTTCTATGTTTCTGCTGCTAGTTGTACCTTATTCCTGCTGACAGGTTGGTTTTGCTGGTGTATATGGTTTGCTGGTAGTTATTCCATCTGCCTGGACGAATGGTTTTCGTGGTTGGTCTATGGTTCTGCTGTGTAGTTATCTTTCTGCTGCACGATTGTTTCTGCTGGGTTGGTCTATGGTTCTGCTTGGTAGTTATCTTTCCTGCTGCACCGATTGTTTTCTGTGGGTTGTACTATGGTTCTGCTTTGGTAGTTTATTCTTCCGTGGACGAATGGTTTCTGCTGGTTGGTCTATGGTTCTGCTGGTAGTTATCTTTCCTGCTGCACGATTGGTTTCTGCTGGTTGGTCTATGGTTCTGTGGTACGTTATTTTTCCTACTGCCGATTAGTTTCTGCTTGTTGTATATGGTTTGCTGAAAGTTATTGTTCTGTGGTGTCTTTGTTCTGTGGTAGTTATGGGCTATGCTGCGGTAGATTTCATTTCTGTGATAGGGTGTTTGTTACTGCTGTCTACCATGGTGTCTGTTGTTGGCTGACTCTTTCTGCTGCCATAGTCACTTGGTTTCTGCTGATAGTATCCTATCATGATGTTGGAACTAACTGTATCTGCTGCCTGAGCGTGTGTTGCTGGTAACATATCATTTCTGCTGACTTGACTTGTTCTGTGATTTCTTTAAGATTGTTACTGTCTGGTTGACTTTCTACTGCTGGTCTTAAAAAATGCAAGTTGCATAGTTTTCGTTTTAAATTTCAATTAGACGGGCTTGGCGGTCAACCACTTGCTGAATCAGCGGCGGAACAAGTTGATTTTTACTAATTACTTCAAAAACATCCGAGGTTAATTATATGTACCAATCGAATTAAAACGGGGTTACTTTTTTCACATTGGGTCATCATTAAAACTTAAATTACCCAAATACAATTTTCATCTTTCCCCAACACACATACATCAAAATTTTTGCCTTTTCATACTCTGTTCTTCAACATACATTCGTTATCACCAATGGCAGCACTCCAGTACACAAAGATGATCCTCAACCGAATGACTACTTGAGGCTCTTTTATTTTGGAGGGAAAGATGTTCCATGGATTTCACAGATATCCTCAGCTTTTGGACACTCTCCATTGAGGTACGCCTTAACACATGATCCTCCGGTGTGTTTGATATTGTATACAATGTGGCAACAGCTACAGGTCCGCAAAATGCGTGTTGGGTATCAAGGAAACTAGTTGCAATATTGACGGCCGTGAGGTGGTCGTGTGGTCGCTCATAGGGCTCAGTTACACTTGATGATGCCAATGGCATCTTTGACCATGCAAATGATGATCTTTTTGCGGGTTTGGGGCTATGGGTATCCGCCCACGGGTAGAACATCTTACTTTTCTTAAGGGCAACCATTCTTCCTCAATGGAAGATTTCTGGTGCATACATTTTGCATTGTCTGACCATAAAGGCTGGAAGTTGGAATCAATATTCCAAGTTCCATTGCCAAGCTCTTATTTGTTATCGACTTGGTTAGGGTTTATTAATTTTTCCCGCTTTATCTTAGAAGGGATGATTGCGTATGTTAAGGCTACAAGACCTAATTTTTATGTACTCACGGTTTCTACAAATGTTGTGGCCATGAGGACAGCTGACCCGAAATCCCCTAGACCCACTTTTGGTTTTACTCGGAAACTGTTTTCTAATATGAAGTTAAAATGGGAGGGAGAGGCAATATCTTTGACACCACCCATGCTTGCCATTGCTGCTGCTGGCAATGATGCTGCTGATGAGGAAACTGTTCCTGCCCATGCAGTTGCTGGTAGGTTGTACAGTGAGGCACTACCCTGTACCTACCTCCTTCGTTTTCCCCTTGTTTAGAAAACAACACCGGGAGAGGCAGCCTGAGACGAATGGTGTACATACCCAGTTCTCACCTGGTTACTGACTGGAGACCATGGCCTTCTGTTCTTGCACTAGACCACCAACCCCGCCCGCACAGACTTTGAGTCTGGAAACCATTTAGGTTTTGTCCTTGTCCCATAAACCAGCTGGATTATGTGGTCCTGATTTATTGACCCAATCATTTTTGGCCCAACGCCCCGTCCTTTGATTTTGTGACCTGCTCTTGAGAAATCCGTTATCTTGTTGGGTCCACCATACCTAGGCCTGCCACTATATTGTGCTGAACACAAGTATAATCTCAATTCAATGGGAAGATGAGACCATTCTTGGTGGATTCAATGATGAGACACATGCTGGGCCTGATGATGCTCATACACCACAGCGATGTGCTGGATTAGGGCAGAGGATCCCTGCACTATTTACAAGTTCTATCTGCAAAGATTGACAGGAGTATGGGCGGATCGGTCTCATTGGAAATATGAGTTGGGAACCTCAAGAAATCATGGGGGAAGCAAATTTGACATGTATCCCGAGTAAAAGAAGTTGGATGCGAACGGTTTTAAAACAATTGAGGACAGCACGGATGGGTGTGGTTGATGGCTCTGCCACAGAGGGGTGGGGATGTGGATATTCAAGATGCGGTTGACCTTGAAGGATTATCTCTATGGGCATTGAAAGCTGGGTCTACAGAGGATATAGAGGAACGCGAAGAGGCGGAGGTTCCTCTTAGGCGTAAGAGGTCGGTTCGTAGACGTGCCAGGACAGAGTTCTATACTCCGGCCTTTGCGCAGTTTCATGCTCCTCGTTCTACTGATGTTCTTCCTCACGCGGATATCTCTGAATCCGCTGGTCCGTCTGTTGGTGCTGATAAGGGCAAGGCTCCATCACCAGCTTGGTGATCCCTGCTGTCAGTTTCTTGCATGAGGGATGCACAGGCCACGCCAAGCTCGACAGAAGAACAGGCAGGGCGCGGTTGGGTCCTAGCTGTTACGGCTAAGGATTTGGCCCAGGCAGACGTGCCTCTTGTTTTCTGAGAGTTTTTCTGTGCGAAGGAATTAGATGAACTCTTGCTGGTAGACAGACACGGACTGGTTGACTTTGATGATGCAAGTCGGTACAATCCTGCACCTTGCACGTGGAGGTGTTGGGAGCTGATGTCAACGAAGACAACTTTATTGAGCGCAATGACTGCCATTAAGGAACGGATAAGGAAGACCGAGCCTTGGCAGATATACGCTATAGAAGCAACTCAAGGGTAAGCCGCTTTTAAAGCAATCAGGAAGTCACCAAAATGATGCGCTAACTTGTTAAAAATCAGTGGTCGTTTGAGCGGTCAATAATGGTACTATCACTATGAAGCTGTCACGGCTATTGTCGAAAACAACAGGATTTTATTTGACTGACTGAGAATACGAGAATATCTGCAGACGTCTGGAAAAGGATCATTTATTGAGTGCTCAATATAATCTATTTCGACCCAAGCCTGCTCTAACTGAGCCTCTTCTAACAAGCAACAGGTTGAATGAGTTTCACAAGCCTTGATGTCCTGCTGTACCACACAACCTGCTTGTATGATCCTGATTCTGCTGGTGTAGTAGTTTTATCCTGACTGGTTTCTACTCCTATGTTGTTGGTTATGTTGTTCTTACTGTGAGTGATCCACTTGCGTACTACTGGTACTGCACAAACACTTGATACTACTGGTACTGCTTCTACTGTTCCCACTTCAGCAGCAATGGATTCTGCTGCTTCACATCATGAGCTTGGAATTTCTCCATTTGCAGATTCTGACAATAGTTCTTCCCCGTCACCGGTCTCTACTGATCACATACCAATTGATGTTCTGTTTGAACCCACACCAGGAGGAATTAATGCGTTTTTCTTGGATAGTGATGAGGACGAGCAGATAGGTCTGTCTCGCGTTGCTGCTGAACCGGACTCGGATGATGAAGTACTAGCTGAGATTCTCTTTCGCGGTCACTATGTTTCTGGTGCTGGTGTTGTGGTTGTGGACAAACTCCCAGATGATGAGATTGTTGATCCACGGGTAAAGGTTGAACCCATTTCTGAATCTGCCTCTTCTCCTCCTCGGTCTCGTAGTAAACATCGTGGGGTGCGAAGTGATACCTCTTTGTGGGATAGACCAGTTGACGACTTCCTCAGTTCTGAGAGTGAGAGTGATGATGATATAGAGGATTATATTCCCCCTATTCCGTATGGAGCATTTAAAGATTGGGAGATTGTGCGTTGCCCGCTTCGTAACACTTATTATCATGTGTATTATCAGGAAAATCGACGGCACAAGAACTTTTTCTACCTGAAAGAGTTGCTGCCTCATGTCTATCGTGAGGATCTCCTTCTTTTACGTCGACGGATGAACAGGTACTTTCGGCTCAATCCAGATGTAGATGTTGGTTTAGACCTTTGGAGAGACGTCAATCTGTTGTGTCAGTCCCTTCATTCTGATGATGTGGAAGATTTTTGGAGAACACAAGATGAATGGGTTGTGAGTGGTTGGAGGTTATATCCCAAGAGCTCTGTTCATGTACTGGACTTAACGAATGGGAAAACTGTGTATATGTTTGTGGACAAGTTTTATCCGATCCGGGCTCCACTGCTAAACTGAGCACTGAGTGAATCAACTAATGACGTCTACTCTGAGCAGCTTGGAAGTTTTATCCCAGAGCTCTGTTCATGTCTTGGACTTACAAATGGGAAACTGTGGTATAAGTTTTGGGGAAAGTGGTTTATCCTATCCGGCTACTCTACTTGAAACGATGTTTACGCACAGGCTCACAGTACCACCCTCAGACTTCGGGGATGTTTTTGTTGCGGTGTGGGGGGTATATTCAGACAGTTCAAGCTGGCTTACGAGAATCCTATGAGTGTCTTGCATCTGCTCCTCTGTAAGTTTGTATCTTCGTTAGTGTTTGTTTTCCATATTTAAAAAAAAAAAAAAAAAACAACATATGTGTATTCTTAGTTTTCTATTACTTTAGATACCTTTTTGTAGTATAGTGTTGTTAATCTGTTGGTGTTTAGGCTTGCACAGCACGCCAATGTTTTTCAGCTCACCATGGCTAACAGCCAAGAAAGATTCTGGCTCACCATTGCAAACGGCTTTGGTGTGTAACTCAAATCCGTTGATAGCTGTAAGGGTTTGCTAAAAATCCTATGGCCTTCACTCACCATGTTCCTGTAACAAAGAGTGGCTAGTCCAAGAGGGTACGGCTCTTGGTAAAGACCTTCTCAAATCCGTTGATAGTTGACAATTTACTCAAAATTGTATGGTTATCGACTCACCATGTTTCATGTACAAAGAGTTGACATGGTTATCAATCCACCATGGAATTTACCTTTTCTAGGTGCCAAAGGATTGACTAGCCCTGAGCAAACGGCTACAGGTAAAGGCATATCAAATCCGTTGATGGCTGTAATGGTTTGCCAAAAACCATATGGTATTCAACTCACCATTGTTTCAAGTACTGAGAGTTGAAATGGTTCTCAGTTGACCATGGACCTACACCTTTCTGGTGGCCAAAGAACTGACTACTCCAGAGTTAATGGCTAACTGGTAAAGAGACATCAAATCCATTTACATTTTTCAATGATTCACCTCTCACAGGAGTTAACACACCTGGAAGTGATGAGAATAGACTGAAATTTTTTTGATTTGATGTAACATACTGTGTCCAATGTTGCTTGTTGCTCCAAAGCTATGAAGTTGCTGCTTAGAGATGTTGCTGCCTCATTTGATTCTGCTGTTCATCGAGTTCATGCTGTTTCCTTTGATGCTGCTGTGGCCATCCAGAGTTATCTGCTGCAATTTTGTTGCTGCTGGTTACTTTGAAATGCCTGCTGCTGCTTTACTTAGTTCCTGTAGCTCTTTCAATCCCTCTTGCCTCAAAAGATCTATCTAGAACTGGAATTAACAGAGTCAACCCAAGTTTAGGGGAGGATTTTTTGGACAAACTACAACGACAAGTGTCGTTCCTGCAGATAGCATTAAGTCGTTTTCCTGCTGAAAAAGTTTCAAGTAGCATTCCTGCTGATTATGTTTCTGCTGGTCATGCTCTCCTTTCCGCTCACAGAGATAGAATCGCTGATTATGTTTCTGCTGGATCATGTTCTCGTTCCTTAGCTGACAAGAGATAGAATCTCTGATTAGATCAATTAATGTAATTAAGGAAATATAGTTTATTTTAAAAAATAAAATAATAGTATTAATCTCATTAACAAGGAATGAGATAAATTAGGAAAGAGATTTGATATTGAATGTAAAAACTCTTACGAGATTTATTTTCTTGTTGACCAATTTAGGTTTCTTATCTATAAAAGAAACCTGAGCATTAGGATGGGCAACGATTGTAAAAGCACAAAATTAAAAAAAAAAAAATCAAATTTATTATCAATATAAAGATCCACAGAGGATCGTTGTTCATATTGTTCTTCTTTAAATAGAATAGTTTAGTTCCGCTAAACAATTCTAGAGTCTCCTCACGTATTGCTTGTTATCAGACATAAGTACTATACATTCACAAAGGCTGAAGATCTATCTAGTTCTAGATCCTAACATGGTATTTGGAAGTTAATTATACTTTGACTTTTCTCACTTCCATACAAATGTTTTTACAAACTCACATGTATTCCTCACATGTACAAGTCCACACTCCTTCTACACAATTGATGAGGTTTCATTTTATACACTATTTCGGGGTCATTTAACCTCCTAAATCATGCAAATATGCTCAGATTACGTGCTTAATCGTTTGCTTTTATTTTTAAAGCACTTGGATAAGCTTTTGGAGGAAGTACACGGTGACTTAGGGCTCAATTAGATGAAGAAACTACCAAGATTACGGACCTACACCAATCTCTTGAGATTTATGCATAAAGTGGTGGAGACTGTCGTCGCAAGCATAAAGCGACGCCATCGTGATCTATATAGTGATAGCGTCATGAATTTCGCGATGACACAAGGACGTAGCCGACTTAAAAGGATCTAGAATCATCTACGTGGCGACGGCGTCAGGATTTCTAAGAGACGCCGTCGCATTGATATCTCTATAAATATAAAACTGTTTTTATATGGTTTTAAGTGTGTAATCTTTATATAAACTCTAGGGAGACCGAACCTAGACATTCTAGCAGCTTTATGGCTCATTATTAGAAAAAAAGGGCCCTCAAAACCCTATTGTACTACCTTAATCTATGTTTAATCAAGTAAGTTTATTTATCATTAATCATTCAATATTCTATGTGTTTTTGATTGATTTATTCTTCTTGCTCTTTATAACATGCGAGGGTAAACCCTCCTTTATATTTATCTATGATTGCATGGAACTTAGGTTATAGATCCTTTTGATGTTGCTTCTTGTTGATGATGTGCGCGTTAGGCTTTAGAAAACCAGCTTTTGTATGTATCGTTGTTGATATATCTAGGGAAATGCGAGTAGTGTAAAAGGATACCATCAATAAAAAACTTTATAACAAACCTTACCCACTATATGGGGTTTGATACCCTCTAATAATATTTCACCAGTGCAAATTAAATATACTCTTCAGGGTCCTAAATAGTCTTCATACTACCTTACTTGCGCGTTACCTTAACGAAATATTAAGTAGACGGCGGGTTCGTGTAATCCGTTCATGACCTAGGAAATACTTACACAGATCATCACAAGTGTGACAAGGAAACAAATCTAGGAGAAGCAATCTGAGGATTAGTGCATGATTAGGTAAGATACAAGTGTTATCCATGAAAGTTATCACCAGTATTTTAGATAGATTTAGTTTTAGTATTATTAAACAAACCAACCTCACAAACCATGATATTTTTACCTTGCTTTCTTATAAATATAAAAAGTATGTTGCGCGTTGTCGAAGGGAACTTCTCAAGAGGGTTTTACAACTCCCTAGCAGTGTACATAACCGTGTAGTGTAGTATATGCAATAATTAGGGTGTTGTTACAATTCTCTAGGGGATTAAGGTGGGAAGGCTTGATCACGGTCTAAATTCTAAGGTTTGAGAGAAGATTCTTTTTGTGTTTTTATATTTATAGGAATCAGGTAATTATTATGTTGGAGAGGTGGTTTTGGTTTTAGCTATTAAACTAAATATAAACTACGCTACTGGTGATAACAATATAATAAAAGACTGTGTTTATTTAATCATGTATTACTCCATATATTGCTTCTCCTAGTGTTGATTGCCTTTGTCACACATGTTGATGATCTAGTAATATTTCCTAAGTCATGAACGATTAACCACGACCAGCGTCCTATTTAATAATCCGTAAGGCAACACATAGTACGGGTAGTATGCATACTATTACAAGTTTCTAAGAGTATATTAAATGCATTTGAAATATATTAAGAGTGGATCAACCATATAAGGGGCAAGGTAGTATGAAGACTGTTACCCGATGGTATCCTTTCTACACAATCATGTTTCCTAGACATATCAACAGCGATACAGACAAAAGCTGGTTTTCTAAAGCCTAACATGCATATTCATCACAAGAAGCAACACCACTAAGATCTACATCCTAGGTTTCATACAATCATAAATAAACACAATAGAAGGTTTAGCCAAGCATGTTATAAGTAAAGCAAGAACAATAATGAATCAAACAACACATAGACATATTGAATGATTAAGATAATCTTACTTGATTAAAATGAATTAACTAAGTACAATAGGTTTGAGGTCCCTAAAATCATCCCTAACACTGCTAAACGAACTAGGGTTCGTCCCTTTCTTTTATTCTAAAGTTACACACTTAAAACCTTAAAAACGGATTTGTATATATAGGAAAATCGCTGTGACGGTGTCGCTTGTTAATCGTGACGCCGTCAGGAAATAGAAATATTCTAAGATAAAGCTCGGTCATACAATGTTGAACCGCCGTCCCGATATATTAGTTAACACCGTCTTGAGAATGGGTTGTGCGGCTGTCATGTGTAGATCCTATGATGTCGTCTCCAGGCTTCTGAGATAGAATTTCTTTAAGAGATGTTGGTGTAGGTTCGTAGTCCTTGTCCGTTTTCTCAAATGAGCCCATCCACGTGTAAATTCCGTCAAATGCTTCTAAAAGCTAAATACATGAAAAAGAACAATTGCATAAACATATGATTTAAGGGTTAAATGGCCCAAAAAAAGTGTATAAAATGACACCTCATCAAATATCCCTACACTTGGGATTTGCTTGTCCTTAAGCAAGTAAATGGGTTTTTCTACCTAGACAATAGCAATATGAGGGTTATTTTACCTACTCTTTAAAAGTATTTTACAACACAACCTTCTAGACCTCGTAATTAAAAGCACGAAAAGTATATACTAGCACCTCACATAAGTGTTTGGGATTCTCTCTTTCACTCGGGTGTATAATAAATTATAACATAAGGGGGAAACGGAAAATCAACACTCATTACCTGTCATAGCATATAAATTACCATAGGCTTGGTAAAGGATCAAACCTCCACCGCTAGGCGCAAGCATTATTCGATTAATAACTAAAGCCAAATAAAGGTTGTGTGGTGTAGGTTAAGATAACATATAATGGAAACGGAAATGGATGTGATACTTTTAGGTGGATTGGGTAAATTTGGATGGGAAGGTTAGCTAATTATTTACACTGAATACTTTGTTGGTTCTAAGCCAAGACTCTTAACGAAGATAAACAAACTCTACACAACTCACATCAATCTCTTTCTTTTATTTTCTATTTTATCTCTATTTTATAAATAACATAAACATCATAACATGGCGGGTTTTATAACTGTACCCTTACAACATGAGTTTTTACATACACGATTTATTTACAATCTAACTATGACCCATTTGAATGGATTAAAATAACATGGAAGATCATCTAACAAACATATGGGGTATTGAACTTAACTTTTTCTTCCCCATTCTTCGCGAAATAATTACTACATGAATCCTAATCGTCCCAAACTGTATTTACGAGGAAAACACTTAGCAACCGTAGTACTCAAATAATTTAACTTGGGTTAAAACAATAAATGTAAAACTAAAAGTGAGTACAATACAAGGTGGGCTAAGGCATTTGGGTGTAACAATTGGTCAAAGTTTGACAATGCCATCATATAATAACTTCTTAACCAGAAAATTATGTAACCATGAAAAGGATAGCTTTGAGGTGAACTAGGGGTATCCTACACAAAAGAAGAGAGAGCATGGCAAGGGTGTGGGATAGTTATATGATCCAATGGACATTAAAATAATTACAGGTTTAAAACATGGGTTAATCCTAATGTCTCTTATCAAGCAAATCCTAACACTTACTATGCGGTCTCTGGATGCATCACAAAAACAAGTTCTAGAATTTAATATACTACTGGTACACTCTCATAATCCTAAAGTAACCAATACCAATGTTCTAGAAAAGGCGACAAAACCACGCATACACATCCGTAACGACGGAATAGACACACATGATTGCTCACTCCTTAACTCGAACAAGCTAAAGGTATAACATCTAAGGGCGAACCTCACATTTTAGGGGTGGAATTTGAGGGTTTTTGTGCTAGTAATATAAATTCCTATCCATGAGACGCTCTTAATACTTGGTTTTCATCGGTATGTGTCATAAAAAATATTAAATTTGGGTTAAAATCACCCCTTATGCTATGTTTCGATATATTACCCATTATTTTAAGGACAGATCAGATGGTAAATGAAAGAATAGTTTCTAAGGCTTATTTTCCCCTACATTTAAGTTGAACATTGTCCCCAATGTTCTATAAAGGTACTCGTAAAAACAAATAAAGGGAAACGAAAACAAGGAAAAGAAACTAGTACTCCCCTGGTTTGCTTAATAATGGAGAAGAAACATGCGATAATTGGTTAAATCGTCATCCAATGAAACTTCCTAAGAATTTCCAAGCTTCTTCTCATCAAATATATCCTGTAAATTTAGGGTTTGACTCGATAAAGCAGTTAAGATAGGATGAGAGAATTGTCAAACTTATTGGTTTTGCAGGTTTATAAAAGAAGATTTCATATTTTAAATGTTATGCAAGTTTTATTTTCAAAAATAATTAAAAACTTTAAGTTTTCTGGACCTGGGCGTTTAACGCCGTCAGGAGAATCCTGACCCCGTCACAGTGTCCGTGGTAACGTGCTTCATCGTGTAATATCGTGGTCTGGTCACCACATTCTGCGAAAACAGAAATTTTTGTTTTTGATGAAAACTTTCCTGCACTTGATTCCATAAGTTAGTTCTTGTACAAATAGCTGCATAAAACCTGAGAATTGATAATTTACTCATATGACTCGAAACTGACGCGAATTAATCTAAACAATTTATTTAACATGTTTGAACTTGGTTCAAAAACCGGATAGATTCCCCTACACTTATTGTTTGCAAAATACCTTTGATTGAAGTTAAGACGAGGTTAAAACAATACAAAGCATGATTACAAGATAGAGTTCGAACATGATAGAATAAAATGAAAAGAGTAAAACACAAGACACTCCTAATGTGCGGGAAAAGTAAATATTGGGTTGCCTCCTAAGAAGTGCTTTTCTTTATTTTACGAGTCTTGTAGCTATACTCAAAGTCACACGTTCTTACGTGACTTCTCCTTCATCATCCATTTCTTCCTTGGTTGTAATAAGAGTGGGATGCTTGCCTTTATAACTTTTGCGCCTCCATTTGTTGAACTTCATCTCCCTTTCCAAATGAAGCTTTATCTTTTCTTCCTATTCCAAGACTAGCCTATTCACAGTCATAGTGAGGGCTATGGGCTCTATGTCATTCTTGACTCCTTTGTCGGTCATACAGGGGGGATCGGGTATCCTATGGAAACTTACCTTACTCTTTCCTGATGTTAAAGTTATGGTGCCCTTATCAAACTTAATTTTGGCCTTGGCCGTTGTTAGGAATGGTGTTCCTAGGATGAAAGGCCTCTTTTCGTTTTCCTTGCTATCCAAAATCACAAAGTCTACAGGATATACATGTTCAGCGATCTCAACTAATATGTCCTCAACAATTCCTAAAGGGTAAATGTACGAGTGGGTAGCTAGTGAGAGTCTAATGTCTGTCTCAGCAGGCATCTCGTCGGTAAGTTTTATGTAAGTGGAGTAGGGAATAACGTTTACATCGGACCCTTAATCTACGAGGGCGTTCACGTTCTTAAGGCCCCCTATGGTGCAAGGTATTTTGAAAATCCCTCTGATGTCCTCCTTCTTTGTTATCTTTTTCTTAAGGATCGCTTCATAAACAGGCCCCCGAGGTAACACATTCTATGTCTTTCCTTTTACCTTCCCAACTCGGGCCCTGGACAGAGAGTCATTAAACCTATTATTATCGACTAGTCCCTCGATTAGCTTTTCATTAATCCTATGCTTCAGATAGTATT
>BQNB010088757.1:0-27581 GCA_026074375.1 Tanacetum coccineum | reverse complement strand
GAACATGGAAATATTCAGGCTCAAATTTCGACACAAATTGAGAATGCAATTGCCAATGTCATTCCTTCTCAAGTTGATGCATCTATACGAAGTTATATGTCTGGACATATTCTTCATGTTCATTCGGCTCAATCACAAACATCCTCTATTCCAGATCAACAATATCAACTGTACCTTGCTATGAAAGCTGATCCTCAATTGCAACAAGACATAGCAATATGGTTGGCTCTCCAGATAAAGATTGAAAGAAATACGGTAGCACAAACTGCATGTAGAACTCCTGCCATTCGCCTAAGAGATCAGGACGATCCTCATGATGATGCTCATCTTAAGGGGGAGAATAGTGCAAAGCGGCAGAAGACATCGAAGTATGAAGCTTATGTGTCTGGAGAGTCATCGTTTGGACAAGTTTTTCAAGAGGAACAAGCTCCATCAACTTTAGGTAATCAAGAGCAAGATGATGATTTTGATTTTTGGACTGATTCTTATGCATCAGATGATGATGAAATTCTAATGAAGCAAGTATCACAAGACATTATGGAAGAAGTATTATTGACCATTGATGAAGCTAAGCTGAGAAAGATGGCTGATGAGATGTTGAGACAGAGATGTACTTCAGGAGATGAGCATCAATATCACATTGATCAGATGAAGAATTTCTTGAAGAGTGACATTGTCTGGGAGAGTAGAAAAGAAATTCTTGTTTCTCCACATCCAAGAAAGACAACACCATTAGTTCATAGCTGTCAAAAAGATCTTGAAGCTCTGGCGTTATCTCTGATTAATCAAGACCTTTTATATTTGAAGAAAGGAAATCCTAGACCCGAGAAGATAGTCTTGTCACTTCACAAGTTTCCTGACCTTATTTTTAATGATGATGATATTGAAGAACGAACTTCCAGATGGGTGAATAAGTGTGCTCGAAAGTTTAATCCATATGCTCGGTATGGTGTTGAACATTGGAAGAATCCTCATGCGAATATTTTCTACATAAGGAAACAGAAAGAGCCTGGAAAACCAAAGGAAGAGGTTTATTCGAACTCAAAGATTATTCAAGTTGTCAAGACATACTGGGAATTGGGTCATGAACACAAGTTTATCACAGAGATTGTCGCAAGAAGAGCTAATAAGTACCTAGTGTCAATAACTGAGCCAGACTACAAGAATCTCAATAAGAATGATATTGAGGACATATACTTGTTGATTATGAATGGCAAGGTACCGGATTATGCAGATACAGGATTGCTATGGTCTTTATCAGTATTCATTAGAAGTACAGTGATATGGGAAAGAGTGCATGACTTCCAACTTAGAATTGAAAGCTATCAACAGAAGGTTAATCTTACTGCACCAACAATGACTTTCCCAGGAATTGAAGATCATGAAATGTTCTCTATCATCTATGAGCCTGTGCATGGAATTATTTACAAGAATAGCAAGAAAGAGAAACGGGTGATGAGACATTCAGAGATCCATAAGTTTTGTGATGCAACGTTAAATAGAGTGTTAGAAGGTCTGAAGAGTTATAATAATGATATCAAGTATGGGTATGTACAAAAAGATCTCACTAAAGATGAAGCAGAGTACTTGAAGTTGTTTGAAGAAGAGATTGAAGAAAGATTGAAGCATCGTAGACAGATGAGAAGATGGGAGATGTTCGTGAATGGAAGACCACTTGGACCACGAAGAGAACGCCCTGAATAATCGACCCTTAGGGGGAGATTGTTAGGATCATTAAAAGTGTCGATTATGTGATTTTGTGTTATTTAGTCATTAGTCTTTCTTTTGTTAATGTCAAAGTAGTTTGTAATAAGGTGTATTATGCTAAAAGAATGAAATAGCATAATTACCAAAGTCAAGGGACTAGAAGTGATAAGTTAGGAAAACAAAGGAAGGGAAGCATCCTTCCCTCACCTATAAATACCCCTCTAATCTTCATTAGAGGGTGATGTCTTGTAACTAACTCTTCCATTTTCCCTCCATTTTAATATCATTTGAAATTTGAATACTTGTTATCCTTTACTATTCTCTCTATGCTTTCATGATCGATATGTTTGATTCAAGATAAAAGAGACCTATCAGGAACTAGGTGTCCGAGCAAAGGTCCTAGTGCTTGACCACATCGGTTGGTTATCAAGATCAATAACGATTATGGGTGGGGAATCGGGTGGTGTTTCGAATTTCTTCATCAATATTTTGATTTTGGGCGTTCCAACGAAAAGTTCCTCGATGAATGGTTGTTTGACATGAGTAACTGGTGATTCGATTTCGAGGGGTACGTTCGACGTCTTATCGAGTTTAGTCCTCTTTTTGATTTTTTGTTTAAGTTCGCGGAATGGATTAGTGAGACGTTTACCCCAAGAACGCGGGTTTATACAAACCCGGAGCGATTTGCAAAAAGTCATAGGAAATAAAATAAAAAGATTAACTTAAACTAAAAGGAAAAAAATTTTTGAATATTTATTTTTTATTTTATATGATGTAAAAGAAAAATAACTTTAACAACTGTTAGATAATCTTGACATCATCCTATCAAAGGTTTTCGGTAGCTCTATTGAACGCACAAAGAAGCAGAGAAGCGGGTCAGCGCGAAGCATATTAAAACCCGACTTCTTTAGGGAAGCATAACGACTTGCCTTATACCTCTCTTATAGTTTGTTCAAATGGGTGAGCCGACTTACCAAGTAAATAATGATGTAAAAGAATAAAAGATAAACTTTTTTTTATATATAAATTGACTAACTAACTAACAAAGTTTTTTTTATATATATATTCTTATATTAAAGACAATTTTTATAGAAACTATTTTCTAACAAAGTAATAGAAAAGAAAAACACAACGAATATTGCACCAAATCTATCAAAAAAGGGAAATTTTTGATCAAAACTCTCTTTGCCAGCCGGCAGCGCAATCCTGCCGAGCGGCAGAGTGGTTGACTAGAGGAGAGCCGAGCGGCAGAAAGGTACGCTGGGGAGGCAGAGCACTTCTGAGTGGTTTTGGGTGATTTTTCCGTAAGAAAAAACAAGCACAAATGATATAAGACAAAATAAAAAAAATTCTAAACAAGAAAACACAACGCAAATCCACGGTAGCAACGCCAAAAACTTGATGTGTCTTGCGACTACTAGTTTTAAATTTATAACATGAATTACCAAATAAGGTAAGAACACACGGGCAAGTATGACCCTTTTGTTTGTAGCTAGCTTTTTGTGGTAAGCCGAGGTTGTTCACTAGGATTTAGGTGTTTTCGGTTATGAAGAATCTAAGTATCAATAAGCTATATGAAAACGGTAAAGAGGATGTCACAAGCCTAAATACCATATAAGCAACTTAGAACACGAAAATGATGATCAATCAAATTCAATAAGTAAAAGACAACACTTGTTTGGATTAGTTCATAATACTTGGATTGTTCATATGAAGATGGTTTTGACAAATTGATTACAAGTTAAGAATATGATAGTGACAAATTCCAAATCAACCAATTCATGATTACGTTTATTTAACAAGTTGGATTCGCGGTTCGTTTCACAAACATGTTAACAATCACACTCAAGTCTCTTTGCATAATCAAGCCACTAAATAAATGGTCAATACAATAGATAATCATCTATAGACAAAATGATTATAACTAGTTGATTGATGAAAACCCTTTTGACCTATGAAATCACCAACAACTAATCAAGCATGTTAAGCAATTAAACAAAACTCAAGCACAAATGGATCTCAAACATAACCTGAAATTGATCAAAACCATAATCAAACATAAACAATCCTCATATGATAAACATCATCGAAACAAGTGTATAAAGAACTACTCCATGATTATTTCAACCAAAACCAAAGGTTAATCAATCATATCATTCATAACAGACATCATAAAAGTAACAAGAGATTACCAAAGTAAGATTACAATAGGTAATGGAAGGATTTAGAGCAACCCTTAAGCCTCTAATCGGCTACAAGCTTCGTACCAACCGGAAAATGATCCGTCACATCTTGCTTGATGTTCTTGAGCACTCCTTCTAGATTTGGCAGAGGTTTAGAAGTCTTTTGGGTTAGATAATGATGGTGAAATTTGTCATTGAGGGTAGAAGGTGGTTTTTCTCTATGAAAAGTGAGTCTTGAGGCCTTTATTTATAGTAGAAATCAACCTTGGCCACCAAGCATAAGTCTTGGGCACAAAGTATCATGAATCTTCTAGAATTTTGAGTTATAAGGGGACTTGATCGGTCTTGAGGCGGTTGGCGCTTAAATTGGTGAGTTAATGAAACTTGGAAAAGTCAGCGGAGCCTCTGCCGGGCGGCACTACTCCTGTCGGGCGGCACAATGGATTGCCGTCCGGCACACTACTCGTGGGCAGCAAGGGGTTAACTCCATTTTGTAGATTTTTCTCTTATCTTCGCGTGGCCGCTTGAATCAAGTCAATCCGAGTTTGTATGCTCATGTTATGGCCAAAATGGTGAAGGTGTGTCGGGAACAACTATACTTCCAATATATCTTCGTTTAAGCTTCCCGAGTGTATGGTACTTGGTCGTGGGTCTTTATTCTTCAACTTATCTTTAATTTGACTTTGTCTCAGGACTTGGAAGCTTGTATGGTTGACTCTTTTTCTCTTGAAATGCTTCTCGAGCTTGTTCTTGATGCGAGATTCTTCATACTTGTACTAAACTTCGTTTTCACTTCTTTTCTTCGTCTTTTTCTTGCTTCTCCTGTACTTGGCTACAAATAGACTTTCAAACACACTTTGGTACAATTAAGTAACAAAAGCATACAAAAATAGCCAAATATCATATACAAAAGTACGGATAACGCTACTAAAAACATACTCAATTTGAGCGTTATCAAATTCCCCCACACTTAAGTTCTGCTCGCCCTCGAGCAGGTAAAAGAAAATTTGCTTGCCCTCGAGCAAATATAAGAAAAGAAATCTAGAAAGAAAATACCTAAATGCAAAAAAATAATTTTTTTTTAAATATCGACATATTTTTGTTTTGTTTTTTTAATATAAATGAGCGCAAAAGGCGCAAGCACCCCACCACACTTAAGGGTTTGCTTGTCCTCGAGCAAATTAAAGAAAAGAAAGATAAAAACAAAATAAAAACCGATGGGGCGTAAGCACCAAGTGTACACATCTAAAGAGGACTTTTACTGGGTTCTAAGAATTAGGCTTCGGGTTAGTAAAGGGTATGGATAAGGCATGGGATTCTTTATTGGTAAGGATGTATCACGAACATATAAGTCAAAAGTCTATGTCCAAATGTTGCTAGCTACCGAACAATACGCAATCTTAAAAATGATTAGAGTTACAAACTTTCTTCAAGCACATATCGATCACCACATAAGTATATCACGTCTTAGCACATTGGCTAATCGATATCTCAATCACTTCATCTTCCTTCATCTTCATAAACATACAACACATTGGATTTATTTTTCATCACATTTTTTTCATATATTCTTTTTCTTATACATCAAACTACCCCACACTTCGCATAAACATACACCACAAAAATACATCAATGAAGCTGCGCATCTCCATCTTTGTCGGAATGGCACACACAAATAATGAAGTGTGGCATAACTACTAATCAACAAAAACTATCCAACATACCAAGCAACTAGCAACCCACCATTTAGACTTTGACAAAGGGTTAGGCTAAGGTTTAAAGTTAAATATATTATTTTTTCTCTATTTTTTTCTGGATTTTATCAAATGAACTGGATGGCTCAACGGGTGTTCTAAGGGTATCTAGCACTAAAAGTAAGTGCTAACAAAGGGTTAATTTGGGTGTTTAGCTAAAAGTTGATGTGTCTCGCGACTACTAGTTTTGAATTTATAACATGATTACCAAATAAGCTAAGAACACACGGGCAAGTATGACCCTTTTGTTTGTTGCTAGCTTTTTGTGGTAAGCCGAGGTCGTTCACTAGGATTTGGGTGTTTTAAATTGTGTAGAATCTAAGTATCAATAAGCACGGAAGTGGTAAAATGGTTGGCACGTCCCAAAATACCATATAAGCAACAACTAATACGGAAATAATAATGATGCGAATTTAACAAGAAAGCAATCAAATAATTAGAACAACTTGTTTGGAACTAGTGAATATATCAATGGATTGTTCGGTATGTTGGTTAAACAAATAGCAAGATACACAAAATCTAAGGAACACAATTCCAATCAAATGGTCATGTCATGGAATTGCATACAAATGGTTTATAACAATGCACCCTTTCGACCTATGAACGTTAGTGTAAAACCAAGTAGTTACGCACCTTTTGTAAGAAATAAGATTTAACTCATTTGTTCATAAGAGTCCTTTCGACATATACTCTTGAATCATACGTTACAAGTCTTTTTAGCTTGTTTTTTCATATGTGTCAAGTATGAAATATCAACATATTTGTGCACTAATATATTAAAACAAATCATAAGATGAAATCCTTTCGACCTATAGATCAAATCATGATTCATCAACAAGATAATTAGACAAGTATTGATCAAAGCAAACTCCTAAGAAAATCTATATTCAAACATACCAAGAGTCCAAACAATCCATATTGTTAATACAAATAATGTCTAAACACGTTATTTATATTTTTTGACCTCTCGATGTTTTAATAATAACAAAATGTAAAAACGTTTACGATAAAATTAAACGTTTATAAATTACTAATCGCAAAATTCTATTTCTAAGATTAGTCACTTAAGGTATGGATAAACAAATCATTAAACATGATTAGTGATCAAGAAATGTTTTATTAAAACAATAAAAGAAATGATTTATTAAAACAATAAATGTTTTATTAAAACAAAAAGAGGAGCGTACTCTATGGACGACCTCCTTATAGGCTTGGAGGCCCCCTAACATATTAGGGACCGCCAGCAGAGTAACGGCTATTTTTGTCCTCTATAAATACTGGGTCACCCCATCTGAAAAACACAATCTCTTGTCACGAATTTTCTCAGATCTACTTTTCTCTCCTCTTTCTTTCTTTCGAAAACACATATCTTGATCACTAACATATCTTGATCTTGTTTCAAGTGATTAATTCGTTCTTCCTCCCTTCTTCTAATCAAGTGCAAGAGAACAACAATCGTATTCATCTAGAAACGAATTGTTATCAAGTGGTCTCTTTCCTCCTCCTCAAGATCACAAATCTTCATTATATTTTCTTTGTGGAGTTGTGTAAATTGGATTGTGTGTAGATCCAATAGTGTAAATTTTATATTTGTGTAAATTAGATTGTGTTTCAATCCAAAAGTGTATATCTTGTGAGTGTATAAAGACTTAGTGAAGTCTTAGATTGGTTCTAACTAAGATTAGGATTTGACATCTAGCTTAGTATCAGAAAAGAAAGTAAGCGACGTGTAAACTGTTTTCTCCGCCTAAAGGGAGCTTGTTGACATAGTGAAATCTCGAGTGGAGTAGGGCGAAGAGGTGCTTCGTAGCCGAACCACTATAAAATCTTGGTGTCTTGGTTTGGTTGTTTCTTTCCTTATCTCTTTACATTATTATTGTTGTTATCTTGTTTTAGTTTAGATAGTTATTGCTTGTTCATATTGTGATTTGATTGAACATATAACTCGGATCTATACATTTTTGAAAGTAAACTTTTAAACCGTAAAACAAACGTGTAAACTATTCAACCCCCCTTCTAGTTTCCACAATTGGTATCAGGAGCAAGGTCACTCAAGATTTTTAAAATATATTGTATTTTAAAGCTTGGATCGATCTATGGATTCCGACAAATATCTAGAAGGGCAATCTATGCAAAGACCACCACTCTTTGAAAGCGATAGTTTTATTTATTGGAAAAATAGATTCGAGACATATGTTAAATCAAAAGATCTAGATCTTTGGCATGTTATTACCAATGGTGATTTTCAACCTATTGTACAAAATCCGGAAACCAAATTAGATGAGGTTATCCCTTTTGAAAAACAAACCGATGATCTCAAAAAGAGACTTGCGAAAAATAATGAAGCCAAAATGGTTATTTACAATGCTTTGCCAAGAAAAGAATATGAAAGAATTTTCATGTGTAACACGGCAAAAGAAATTTGGAAAACTTTGTTAATCACCCATCAAGGTAATAGCCAAGTCAAAGATAATAAGATCGACCTTTTGGTTCAACAATATGAACAATTCGTCATTTCCGAAGACGAATCTATAGATAGTGCTTTTGCTAGATTTAATACTATTATTACTAGTCTTAAAGCTCTTGATGAAGGTTATTCTAGTAAGAACTACGTAAGGAAGTTTCTTAGGGCTCTACATCCTAAATGGAGAGCAAAGGTCACGGCGATTGAAGAGTCGAAAGACTTAACGTCACTATCTCTTGATGAACTTATCGGGAACCTCAAAGTTCACGAAATGATCATCAAGAAAGATTCTGAAATAGTCAAAGAAAAAGTTGAAAGGAAATCTATTGCTTTAAAGGCTAAGAAAGAATCTAGTAATGAATAGTGTTTGACTTCCGGTAGCGAAGGCGAAGAGTACGCCATGGCGGTAAGAGACTTCAAGAAGTTCTTTAAAAGAAGAGGTAGATTCGTGAGACAACCTAGGAATGAAAAAAAGACGTTCCAAAGAAGCCGAGATGACAAGAACGGTAAAAGTGATTGAAAATACTTTAGATGCGGCCACCCGAATCATCTTATTGGAGAATGTCCAAAACCACCAAATGATAAGAACCAAAGAGCTTTTGTCGGAGGCTCTTGGAGCGATAGCGCTGAAAAAGATGACGAAAAGGTCAAAGATGAAATGTGTCTTGTAGCTCATGCTTCAAATGAGGTATGTTCCAAATTATCTTACTTTAGTGATGAAAACTTATCAGATGATGATTTAGCTTTAGACAAAGAATATGATAAGTTATGCAAAATGAGTCTAAAGATAATCACTAAGAACAAAAGGTTAAAAGCTACTAGAAATAGTCTAGAAAACGAGCTTAGAGAATTAAAAGATAAATTACCTACACTCGAGAAAAATAAGAGAGTTGATCTCGATTGTGCAAAGTGTCATGCACTTAAAATTGAGAATGAAAAACTCAAAGAAGAATCCACTAGATTGAATAAATTTAAAAAGAGTACTCATTGCTTAAATGAAATGTTGAGTAGTTAAAAACCCTATGGTGATAAACTAGGTTTAGGGTTTAATTCATTTAAAGTATCATCTAGTATAACTAAGGAAATAAAATTTGTAAAAGCTCAGAAGAAAGTGTCCTCTGATGGAGGTCCCATAAATATAAGCGGCCCCCTAAGTGACCAAGCGGCCCCCAAAATAATTATGAGACCGCCACCAGCAACACCTGAATCTGAGAAAACTGTGTCTTTTCAAAAATCTATTTTGAGTCCTAAACCAAAACACATAATTGTAAACAAAGTCAAAATTCCTATTGCTGGTGACAATGAAGTTAAACAATTCTATAAGCCATTGTCAAAGCCCGGAGTTGGATTTTTAAAACCCAATTTTAGATCAAAAACTCCACCTCCTAGAAGTGTCAATAATAATTATTCTCGTCCTAAATCACCACAACCAAAACGACATGTTGGTCGACAAAACCAAGCTCATGGCTTTCCCGTAACTTGGAATAACTTTCCACGTCAAAGTTACATGTCATGGGAAATGTGTCTTCCATTCTCACATCCCAACCAATTACATCAAATGCAAGGGATGTTTGGCACTAACAATTTTGGACCCATGAGATATTGAGGACCAAATGTTTGAGTCATTGTACTATATAAATAGATATGCCTTGGAGTCGATTTGGAACTCGACGAATAGATCAAGGATAGCGAATGCTCTAAACATATGATGGGCAACTGAAAGCTCTTCTCCACTTACAAGGCATACAATGGAGGTAACGTCATTTTTGGTAGTAATCTTCGCGGTAACATCATTGGCAAAGGTACGATTTCTAATGACTCTCTCAAAATAGATAATGTAGAACATGTTGATAACTTAAGATTTAACTTGCTAAGTATAGGACAAATATGTGACAATAAGTGTAGAGTAACTTTCTCTGAACATGATAGTGAAATCACTAAGGACGGTAAAGTCATAGGTAGAGGTATTAGGAAGAAAGGCTTATATGTGATGAAATTAGGAAATAAGCCGAAGGATCAAATTTGTCTAGCTACGATTGATGAAAATTCCACATTGTGGCATAGGAGGTTAGGTCACGCAAACATGCGTCTCATTCAATCGTTGGCTTCTAAGGAATTAGTTAGAAACCTACCTAAGCTTAAGTTTGATCAACATTTTTGTGATGCTTGCAAAATGGGAAAACAAGCTCACGTTAGTCACAAAGCTAAGAATATAGTCTCAACGACTAGATGCTTAGAACTCCTCCATATGGATCTCTTTGGTCCATCCGCCGTACGGAGTTACGGAGGAAACCGTTACACCCTAGTCATAGTAGATGATTACTCTAGGTATACTTGGACTAGATTCCTTAAGGACAAAACCAAAGCTTTTGATCAATTCGAAATATTTAGTAGGAAAATTCAAAACTAATTAGGTTGTTCAATAGTGTCAATAAGAACCGACCACGATAGAGAATTTGATAACGAGGTGCAATTTGGAGAGTTTTGTAATGTCAATGGTATTACACATAACTTCTCAGCTCCACGCACCCCTCAATCAAATGGCGTGGTCGAAAGGAAAAATAGGACACTTCAAGAAATGAGTAGGACTATGTTGAATGAGCAATCGTTGCCACAAAAATTTTGGTGTAACGCCGTAGATACTTCAACATACATTCTCAACCGAATTCTCATTAGAGCCATTCTTGGAAAAAACACCTTACGAACATTTAAGATAGAAAACCTTACATTAGATTATTTTAAGAGTGTTTGGAAGCAAGTGGCTTCATTTTGAACACCAAAGACTTACCTTACCAATTTGGGACCTAAAGTCCTACAATGTGTCTTTTAGGTTATTCTCAATAAGTAACAGCCTACATCCATCCTAAACAAACCACACTAAAAGTTGAAGAATTCAACTTAACGTGACATTCGTTAAACTCCTCCAACTCCTAAAGACATCACCCATGGTGGAGATGACTTAAGATAAGAATAAGCAATTAAGGCACCGAAAAGAAAAACCTAGAAAACGACCATTGTGGATGAAACTTTAGAGATGATGAAATAGTCAACATAAGGAAACTAGGAACCATCCATTAGAAAAGTCATAGGAAACCTTATTCCAAAGAACCTATAGATCACAAGCCCAAAACAAAGTATAACTTCTTTTTGTTTTATATCAACACTAGAACATAAACTGTGGTATGAAGCGATAGGAGATGAAAGTTGGATAGTCGCCATGCAAGAAGAATTAAATCAATTCGTTGCTAACAACGTTTGGGAGTTAGTTCCATAACCTAAGAAATGGGGATAGAGTGGGACCAGAATTAATAAGGTAGAGGGACCGTGTTTGGTAGGGGGGTGAAATCAAAGGAACTTAAGTGGGATCGATTTAGAAAAAGTTAGACATAACGATGTTTGTTTTCTCGAAATAAGGCTAGGTTAGTTGCTCAAGGCTACAACCAACAAGAGGGCATCGATTACGATAAAACTTATGTCCTAGTTGCTAGACTTGATTCCCATTAGAATATTATTAGCTTATGCTTGTGCCTTAGATTTTAAACTATTCTAAATGGATGTAAAAAGTGCGATACAGGAACGGTTTTATCAAGAAGGAGGTATATGTTGGCAACAACTTCAGGGATTCACTTATTTTGAAAAAATCACAGATCAATTTATAAATCAAAAAGAGCTTACATGGGTCTTACGCGCGCGCGTCACCCAAAAGCTTGGAACGTGATAGATTAAAAAGCTTTCCTATTAAACATGAATAAAAAATAGGGAATAGGTAAGATCATACTAATCTTTTTACTAAGAAGAAAAAGTTCAAATCCTCGATCATTGTTCAAATATAGTCGATGACATCATAATTCTTTCGACATGGTCAAGAAGACATGAGTGATGAATTTGCCCAAAATCATCAATGACTGAGTTTTGAGATGAGCATGAATATGGGTAAACATTAAAAAAATGGTAGGGTAAACTTAACCTCTTCTTCCTTGGACAATACAAATTAAACAAATGGAAGATGGTATATTCCTTAAATTAATCTAAGTATATAAAAAAAATAATTATATATAGCTTTAAGAAATTTGGTGAGTCCCAAAGAAGATTCTAAACAAAACAAAACAATGAAAACCCCCCCCCCCACAACCAAAAAACCCTCCATGTCCTCTATTAACTACTAATCAAACAAACTACACAACGGAAAAGATGATTTAGAGTAGTGTAGTCGGGTAGATATGTACCCGGCAAAGTATCCGAGGCATAATAGTAGTTTATTTATTTTAAATACCTGAACCGGCAAGTAGCTGCCGGATATCATATTGTGTCTGTCTTCCAGTCTTCCTTTTGAGTTGCTTTGTGCCCCGCTTCCATACCAAAGGCGTCTCGGCCTTTAAAGAGCTTTCGTTGCTATCTGCCTTTTGTGCCCCCCCGCTTTACTTAGATCCAAGAGGCTTTTAGCCCAAAAAACCCATCTCACGCTCCTAAGCGTAAAATTCATATTCAGTCCCAAAAAAATACCTTCTCGACGAGAGTCAACCATCACATAAACCACTCGACCTTGAATAGTTAAGCTGAATACTTCTAATATGTTAAAGGCACTAAACACACTTAAGGGATTAATGGTATCTTCTTAAAAAAAGGGGCCGACATAGAAACCCATGTAAACGATGCCGACACCGAGAGTTTGATGATGCCCGTTAAAAAGGATTGCAGCGATTAGATAATATAACAAACAAGCCTTGCCGACCGCACCCGATGTCCGACGTAGGCAACCGACACATCCTAAGGCCCACGGCCCCTTCTGCCCTCAATCCTACAGGCCTGCCCTGCCCCACATCCATATCTCGACACGACCACTAGTTGTACCGATGTACAACGTCCTACATGCCCACCTATGCTTCGTCTAGACATCTACCTACTATGCCGTCCAGCATCCCCAAACCCTACAATCCCACCAGCCCCCAGGACCATTCATCGGTCCCCTTCAAAGCCAATCTAAGCCGTCCTCTATAATTTATGCCCCCCGCGAACTAATGTTTATGCCAATGCAACCAGATGCCAATGGGCCCAACGGAAAATGATATGCGCATGGAATATGCATGCCCGCGCACGAAGCGACAATAGACGTACTTGTAAACCGCTCTGATAAGCCCCATATACAATGGCTCGACGAAATGGCTGGACGACTCAAGAAATTAATAAATTGGCCATGACCAGTGCCACTTATGCTACACCCAAGGACCAAAACACTTGCCGATAACCTTGCACTGCCGCCGATACAATTGTCCACGATGATGCCCATCCCCCGACGCCCTCTCAGCCTCGCCGACTAACAATAGCCTAAAAATTCCGAAGAGCCCGCCGACGCTAATGCCCAATGCCCCGCACGACGGGGCAGCCCCGCGACCAACGACTAGAGGAGAAGCGTGTCGCCCCGAATTGTGGGAAAATGCCGGCAGGAAATAATGAATGAATATGCCAGCTACCGACCCGCGGACCTGAGATGCCTTACCCGATCGCCCCTATGGCCGACCAAGCAGCTAATCGCAAAATTATAGAAATAACTCACCCAGCGCCTCAACCTACCACTCTGCTTAAATCCAATATTAGGTGCCCAATGCCAGCGACGGTATTAACGCGTTTGGACCGAGGAGTTAAATCCCCATGACCCTATGCCGCGCGTGATAGAGCACTCGCCGCCCCTGGCTCCGACCACGTCAAATATTATGCCACATTGGTGTACAGTGCCTCCCGTTATCCCATGCCGCTCGACATTTCGACTCAAGATCCAACCACGCCCTAATCAGCTCAGCCTGTCTCCCTACTCAAATCCACTAAGGTGCCAACGCCGTCTACACCATTCATTTAAAATCATGCCACGCCACCCATCACACCAACCAATCCAAAGGCACCCATCCCTTATTACCACACAATCCCACCAACATCCATCCCGCGAACGCTGTGCCAGCCCCCTGCTATCCCTCCTTCACTACTCTCCAATAATAGCCGTGAATCATCCTCAACAGTACTCCCAAATCCGCCCCGCACACTGGCCGCCCTGCTGCGCCCCTAGCCGGGGCGATCTGCACTCAACCGGCCGTGCCTTGGCCCACGGCCGCGCCAGCACAATGCCATCACCCGGCCTCCACCCACGACGCTGCCAGCGGTCGATGATTGTGCCCGGCCGACAGTCGCCGATGAATAGAAGGGAGCCAGAAACCTGCCCGGCCTGTGCGACAGCTACGACTCCGCGACGAACGCCGCGACAATAAACTGAACAATTATAGACCAGATCGTACTGCGACGAAGACCGATGGCCAGACGGTTGCCGAGAAGCCAAGACGCAAGTCGTTGCCGACCATGGATCTCTAAAACGTTCTGTGATCTTCCGCTCAGGCCTACGTTCCTCTCAGTACTGCCGACGGGGGGTGGAGTGAGGATTTGAATGGGCTCTGATCCAATGCAAGCACGATTATGATGGACCGAAAAGCACTAGCAGTATTGTGTACGATCGTAGCGAGATCTTGTTTGAACATCTTGGTTCTTGAAGCAAACAAACTGCTCTTATGCTATATCCAATAACCAAAAGCCAGAATAACGTAAGGCGCCAGAAAGCATGTCAACAAGCACTATAGGATAGAGGACAAGCTCTCATATCGACTAACGACCGACAACTAGACGACTTTCCATCATGTGCACAAAAACAAAAGCGCGATTAAACCTTAGCAAAAAACCCTGATGCAACATTCCCTCGTCATCCGCGTACCAAACACCTTGAAATTCGTCATCCACTTATTTTCGTGATAATGTCCAAACATTGAGCATAATCTCCAATATTCGACGAAAAAAAATGGTCGAGTGTGTTTTACAGTGTTCCGTACGACAACTATTTTAGCCCGAAATTCTTAATTCTTACTAAAAGCATCCCGCTTAAGAAATAGAGGCTGCGAGCGAAAAGCGACTTGTTCGAAAAATCGTTTAAACGAAAGTCGTTACCTACTAACGTGCTTCGTTGGGTGTTAGGAATGAAGGAAATGTCCTCCGATACTAAACTCACGAAAGATGAAGAGTGTGAGTTGGTAGATAGTACCAAGTATCGAGGCATGATAGGTAGTTTATTATACCTAACGGCAAGTAGGCCTGATATCATGTTTAGTGTCTGCCTTTGTGCCCGCTTCCAAGAGGCTCCCAAAACCTCTCACCTTGAAGAGGTTAAGCGTATCTTCTAATATATTAAAGGCACTACACACTTAGGATTATGGTATCTTAAGGGGGCCGGCATAGAAACCATAGTATATGCCGACTCTGATCATGCAAGAGATTATGTGGACCGAAAGAGCACTAGCAGTATTTGTACGTTCGTAGGATCTTGTTTGACATCTTGGTTCTTGAAGAAACAAACTGCTCTTGCTATATCCAATACCAAAGCCGAATACGTAAGCGCCAGAAAGGCATGTCAACAAGCACTATGGATGAAACAAGCTCTCATCGACTATGACGTACAACTTGACGACGTTCCCATCATGTGCGACAACAAAAGCGCGATTAACCTTAGCAAAAACCTGATGCAACATTCTCGTACCAAACACATTGAAATTCGTCACCACTTTTTTCGTGATAATGTCCAAAAATGACATATCTCAATCGAAAAATTGTCGTCCGTCGACAATATTGCCGAAATTCTTACTAAACCGCTTAAATGTGAATCGTTTAACTATCTACGTCTTGGTTTAGGAATGATGGAACGCATTCCATAAACCTTATGTGTCCGCTTCTCCTTCTTCTAGTTTCTATTCTAGTCCGTGTCGTGACAACTTAAATACTTCATCCGAAGTACTTTAAGCACCATTAATTCGCGAAATGCAAATTAAAACGTCACTCCTCTTCGTAAAATTTTCAAAAATGATTCCAAAACCCATGACTAAGGGCGGCCCCTAATATATTTGGGACCGCTAGGAGATATGGAACTGCCATCAGCAGAAACAAACACCCCCCTTCGTGCTGCAATTGACGAACACGACCCATTTCACTCAAAAACTCAAATTCAACCACTAAAACATGAATTGAAGATAAAATCAACATCAACAATCATTCACAACATCTTAAAGATCATCAATTGTAAGTTATTTCATCCATTTTCTTTCAATTTGAGTCTAGGGTTCATGATGAACACCAAAAATTGAAATTGAGGATTTTCTATTTTTCTTTCAATTTTGTACAAATTGAACTACTAGGATACAATGTACAACTAATATGCTTCCCGTAGACATAGGATTTGCACATATTAGTGAGTTTATAGAAAAATTAATTTTGAACTAAAACCCCAATTTTATTTTTAAATCACTCACGTTAGGAACACAATAAAATTGTGGTTATGCATTGTTAATCCAACCTAAAAACGTTTTCAAACACATACATAATGATCTCATGAACAAATTTTGAGATACATAATTCATACGTATTTTTCAACTTGTTTGGATGAGCAAAATTAAATTAAGGAGCGTTTGGATTAACTCTTAGGATGTTATTTTTAGGTCGAGTTAATCGTTACTCCACATTTGTTGCATATAGGCACACACTAGGCACGAACTCAAAACATAGAGATCATGTATCCGCTTGTCTTTTTCATATGCTTTATTCCATTGAGACATCCACTCCTTATAACCTAGCATTTTTCATTCTCAAAAGAATGGAAAAGACTCGATTCAAACCAAAGGAACTCTTACCTTATGGAATGCTCTTGACTAGGTTATTCAAACATGTCATGTCCGTCTCTCCTGAGCTAGCTTTTGATCATTATCTCTCACATGATCGAGCCATGCATCCGCTCGCTCCTTATTATGAGTAAAAGACACCAGCGGATCAGGGCACGAATAGACCTCGTGAATCAAATACTAGCCCCTCCTCCACCACTCAAAATCATCCTTCCTCATCTCATCCACTTAATCACATGGTTGAAGAAAATGATGATGAATCATTTCACTCCAATTCCTCTTCTCCTTCTCAATAAGTCTCTTCTTCATCTAATGTTGCTTCTAGAGTCTGTCAAAACCCTTCTCATGAAAGTCATGACTTGAACACCTTTCTATCCAAAACTATAACTCTTCAAGCTCAACAACGAAATGATCACCGAGACGGGTTAAGGTCAATTGGTCAAGCTCTCAAGAACATGATGGGAGGAAAAATGAAGTAAAGATGTCGGCATAACTTTTAAGAGACTATTATTAGTATTATTATCTCTCTTACCTAATATATTATGTCTTTTAATATATTAGGACTAGAATAATGAATGATGACTTCCGATTATTAGGATGATCTTTTAAATTTTTATCATCCTATTAATGCTTTACTTGTTAACAATTTGTGTTAATATTGCATGCTTCTTATGTGAATTTTCTTAAGACTTATTGAAATTGCATGCTTAAGATTAATGATTGATGCATTGTTAATTTAGATTTACTTGATTTTTTTCTAGAATAAGATGTGATCATTTCTGAGGGAGAAAACTGGGGAAAGTCTGTTCTCTCCAGAAAATGGCATTATTATTAATCAGGCGGCCCCCTTATCAATCAGGGACCGCCCCACAATATGGGACCGCCAACAGGAGGGAACAGAAATTTCGATTTTTCTCTTTTTTGTATCTTTAACCAACCTTCCTAGACTATTATTGAAATTTCCCTCTTTGAACACACAATTTCTTCAATCTTCATCTCCAACACCATTCTTTACCATTTCTTTTCATCTTTCTCATTATTTAAATCATCAATCTTCTTCATAATCACCATCTTCTTCATATTTTCTTCTTCTTCCACCTAAATATCTTGTTCAAATCATCACCCAAACTTTTCTAGAAAACCAAGAATGTCAGTTCGTCAAGTATGGAAGCGTAAGACACCTCTTCCAAAATCATTACCTACTTGTCATAATGACTCACCACCACCACCTCCAAGATACACTCCTCACTATATCTCACCACCTATGGACTACCCACAAAGAGATCGAATTATTAATCAACTCCACACCATCTCCACACTCATCGATTCTCAAACTCCTATACCACCCTCTTCACCACACCCATTGGTTCAACCTCCTACTAATGCTCAAGTAGGGTGTCATGCTAGCTTTTGTCATTGTTGTAGGTACACCACCAACCACTTCCACTCTTTAAGAAATGATATTAATTTCATTCAATTCCTTGCCACCCGTCTCATACCCCAATCACGAGTCCATCACTACAATGATTCACCATCTTTATCATTTTCACTCTTTAATTAATCACTCCCACATGATTAATTTGCTTAAATAAATGTTCATTACCTTTTGGGTATCACATCTCATGAAGCCATAAATCATCTACTAGCTTATTTTTATTAGATTCTCTAATTATGTTATGTTAGGTTATGATTATCTTATGTTGTATCATCATATATTGTCCTATATGGCTATATATGATCTTTCTAGAAATTTGAATGCACTTTATTTGTGAGTTTCTAAAGTGTGGATTATACTCTTGAGATATTTGTCGGGCTATGTTGGTTTTTCAGGGGTTGTACTTCTAATAACTTTGTTTTGTAGCAAAGTAGCAAGCAAATTATCATAAATCGATCCATTGGTTGCCACCTAAAAAGGGGGAGCTTACTCAAGGTGGATTTTTCAATCGTTCGTTTCTTTCTCGTCTATACTAAATTTGACGATAAACCTTGTTTGGATTCGACAAAAAGGGGGAGAAATGAAATTAAACTCATTAGTAATTTATAAAACGTCTATTTTTTATACTAAATGAGTTTATATTTTGTCATCATCAAAAAGGGGGAGATTGTTAATACAAATAATGTCTAAAAACGTTATTTATATTTTTTGACCTCTCGATGTTTTGATAATAACAAAATGTAAAAACGTTTATGATAAAATTAAACGTTTATAAATTACTAATCGTAAAATTCTATTTCTAAGATTAATCACTTAAGGTAATTCAGGATAAACGAATCAATTAAACATGATAGTGATCAAGAAAATATTTTCTTAAACCTTACATTTCTGGAAAAGTGGTATTACAAAAATATATACACAAAATATTTATTCATAAAAGAAATGTTTTATTAAAACAATAAATTTGAAATCAGATTTTCCCCCCAAAATGGAAGGTTCCAAAACAGATAACACCTTCCCCACTAAAAGACAAAAAGAGGAGCGTGTACTCTACGGGCGACCCCCTTATAGGCCTGGCGGCCCCCTAACATATTAGGGACCGTCAGGACCGCCAGCAGAGTAACGGCTATTTTTGTCCTCTATAAAATATTGGGCCACCCCACTTAAAAAAGAAAAAACACAACCCTCTTATCCATGAATTTTTTTCAGAATCTACTTTTCCTCAACTTCCTTTCTTTCTTTCTAAACACTATCACCTTGATCACTAACATATCTTGATCTTGTTTCAAGCGATTAATTCCTTCTTCCCCTCCCTTTTCTAATCAAGTGCAACAGAAGAACAATCGTATTCATCTAGAAACGAATTGTTATCAAGTGATCTCTTTCCTCCTCCTCACCCCAAGTCACAAATCTTTATTTATTTTCTTTGTGGTGTTAGTGTAAATTAGAATTGAGTGTAGATCCAATAGCGTAAATTAGTATTTGTGAAAATTGGATTGTATTGTCCAATTCCAAGAAGTGGTTATATCATTGTGAGTGTATAAAGACTTTAGTGAAGTCTTAGAATGGTTCTAGCTATGATTAGGACGCGACATCTAGCTTATGTGTTGGAAAGAAAGTAAGCGACGTGTAAACGGTTATCCTCTCTAAAGAGCTTGTTGACATAGTGAAATCCGTTGTATTACTCGGGGAGTGAAGTAGGGGCGAGAGAGGTTGCTTGCGTAGCCAAACCACCTAAAAAAAATAAATCTTGGTTTCTTGTTTGATCATTTTTTTCCTTATCTCTTTTGATATTGGTCCCATTGTTTATTATTTCATTACATTAGATAGTTACATGAGAATCATATATTGTTGATTGATTGACATACAACTCGAATCAAACCATCTTATATAAGCAAAGTTTTTTAAAAGGATAATTTACCGGTAAACTATTTAACCCCCCCTTCTAGTTTCCTACACATATCAATAATTCACATGGTTCCAAACAAGTAATATAAAACTACTCCATAATCATATTAATCAAATACCACGATCCAACATGAATATGAGACATAAACATTCTGAAATATAAAAGAAAGTTACCCAAAGCAAGATTACAATAAGTAAAGAGGAAGGATTAAAGCAACCTTCAAGCCTCCAATCGATAATACGCCTCTAAACAACCCGAAAAATCATATCAAAGCATCTTATTCAGCCCTTGAACAATCTTCACGAATTTGGGAGAGGTTTTTGGTCTTTTGGGTTAGATATGGTGGAGGAAATTTAGATTTGGATGAAGGGGTAGGTTTAGAAAGGTATGTTTATGATTTGGAGTGTCTAGCTAAAAGTAAACGGAAAAGGCTATTTGGGTTAAATCCTAAGGTGCCTCTGTATCACGCATATACGCTTATCATCACACGAATGTGATCTCACTGCGGTATTCGTAATGATTTACAAGCACAAGTGCTAATATATTAACCTAATTATGTAAAAACAACTATAAGGGCAAACAAGTCTACATAAAAATTTAAATTGGCCTAAAAATTAGAAAATTTTAAAATCAATCTCGTTTTCCCTGTTTACCTCCCTCACACTTAAGTTTTAAATTGGCCTCAATGTGAAAAATAACTTCAAAGTATGAATAATAGGGAAATAAGAGTAAGAGAAAACCTAAACTTCCTGGGCAAAAGAAATCGCGATCGAACTCCATATGATTATTAATATGCAACAGCTAGCATGAGTGTTTAAGATCAATGAAATTCGCCTCCAAGCATCCTCCTTCATCATTACCTGCTGCATTATTAAAACAAAACAAAACAAAACACACAAAATGCAAACAATAATATACTAAACACTACGAGCATGTAACACCCCCACACATAAGATTTTCCAAGCTGAAAAACAACTTTCTTAAAGGGTGTATATATTTATTCAAAAACTAGAAATTAAAGCACATAAAGCAATTAAAACCTCGGGTTGCCTTCCGGGAAGCGCTTAATTTATTTCTGAGTCATTGGCTAGACTCTTCCCAAGATTTAGGATTCTTTGACGATACAGTTCAAATGGGAAATTTCCCTTTTTAAAGCTTGAGGGTATAGGATTTTTGGTATGTACTCCACTAGCGAAGGAGATACATTTGGTCTTTTTAGGTTCTCCGTGTCCTCAATATTTCCTTTCGACACTTCATTTTTAATGCCAACAAATAATATTAATTCTTTGTCACCAACATGATTCGATATTTCATCATGTTCAAACACCTTCTCTTGAGTGTACGGGATATGCACGGTGCAATCCTTAAGAAATGGTGATACAGTTGGTGAGTTATACATGATTAGGTTCGGGTTTGGCAAGGTTGGAACGGGTTGAGTTTCATCCTCCTTAATGAATTAAACATCACCCTTATCATTATCGTTTCGGATTGAGGGTGTTTTGTAGACAATTTCATGTCTCGGCTTGGTATTTGTGGCAGGAGGAAGGGTTTCGGTAGGTAAGAGAAACTCAAATTGCCTCTCCAAGTTTTAGATTATCGCTTGGTGGTTTCTTAATCCTTGATCGATTTGATTTTTGAATTCAATCACCTGATTCTTTATACGTTCATTCGCTTTCGTTTGACTAGCCATCCACTCTCTCATCGTCTCCTCCGTTAAGGTTACAGTAAATTCGAAATATCATGATGGATGTGAGTTATGGTTTGGATAAGTGTACGAATTTATAGGTTTATGGTTGTGATATCCTCCGTGATATCTTTGGACATAATTTGCTTCATGAGGTTCACACATCGGCGTGTCATCCTTCATGTAGATTTGTGAAGCGTGGTTGTCTCTACTACCGTCTCATATCTCTTTGAGCTCTTTCCTTATGCTCAGGAAATTGGAATTGATTTTTGTAACGAGATCTTCAAATTTAT
This sequence comes from Tanacetum coccineum, assembly GCA_026074375.1. Lineage (NCBI taxonomy): Eukaryota > Viridiplantae > Streptophyta > Magnoliopsida > Asterales > Asteraceae > Tanacetum > Tanacetum coccineum. The sequence goes on along the minus strand of BQNB010088757.1, from coordinate 5,453 downwards.
CCATCAACATGGCGTGATAGGAATCGATGTTGCTTCTACCGGTGGAAACAACGGTTTTTGGTTTGGGACTATTTTGGGATTCACCCAAGAAATCGAGTTGGAAAAGGACCTTATCCTCGAGGATTTTGAAAGCTTTGTTGGGAGTGTTGTAGAGGAAGATTCCTCCGGCGTCAAGAATTCCTTTTGTTGGATCGTCTAAACCATGATAGATTATTTGAATTATCGTGCCTTTGGTTAGACCATGTCCGTAACAAATTCGAAGCATTTCTTTCAAACGAATCCAAGCGTCAACAAGAGTTTCATGAGCGAGTTGGTGAAAGCTATGAATTTTGTTTAGAAGCCATTTAAAATTTGAGGAAAAAAGTATCGGCTTATAAAAGCTTCTCTCATTTCATTCCATGAAGTAATAGTTCCTTCATTAAGTTCGTTCAACCAAGTCTTCACACATTCTCCCTCCAGATAACAGAAAGGAAAAGTCCTCAACATAACCGCTTCCTCTTGATTTTCACCATATTGGAAAAGGCTACTAATCTCAAGAAAATTGGCAATGTGTCGGTGAGGATCGGATCGGATTCTCCCATAAATTGATTATCCCGAATCATTTGCATGTGGGTACCCTTGATACGAAAATTGTTAGAAATTAGGAATTGAACAATAGCGGAACTAGTGGTCGAAGCAACGGTCACTAATTGCAATGACCACAAAAATCGGTTGGTCCATCAGGATCGCCAATAACGATTATGGTAGGGAATCCGGGTGGTGTTTCGACATTTCTTCATCAATATTTTGAATTTTGGGCGTTTCAAAACAACACACGAAAAGTTTCTCGAAGAATGGTTTGTTTGACATGAGTACTGGTAGCACTTTCAAATTCGAGGGGTACGTTGATGTCTATATCGGTTTATCCTCTTTTATTTTTGGTTCTAAGGTTCGCCAATGGACTAGTGAGACGTTTATACCCAAGACACACGCGGGTTTATACAAAACCCGAAGACCGATTTCCAAAAAGTCATTGAAATAAAATACAAGAGAAAATATTAAACTAAAAGGAAAAATATTTTTGAATATTTATTTTTTATTTTATATGATGTAAAAGAAAAATAACTTTAACAACATAGATAATCTGACACATCCTATCAAAAGGTTTCTGGTAGCTCCAATGAACGCACAAAAAAGACAGAAGAAGCGGTCAGCGCGATAGCATATTAAAAACCTAACTCTTAGGAAGCAGAACGACCCGCCTTATACCTCTCTTAACACTTTGTTCAAATGGAGTGGCCGACTTACCAAGTGAATATCGTGTAAAAAGAATAAAAGATACACTAAATAAAAAAAAAATCTTTTGTAAAAAATTTATATATATATAATTATATATTTAATAAAATATATACATATAAATTAAAAATTGACTAACTAACTAGCAATTTTTTTTTATATATATAAACACACCTTATATTAAAGACAATTTTTATAGAAACTATTTTTTAACAAAGTAAGAGAAAAGAAAAACACAACGAATATTACACCAAATCTATAAAAAAAATAGAAATTTTTTATCAGAACTCTCTCTGTCGGCCGGCAGACCAGTCCTGCCGGGCGGCAGAGTGGTCGACGAGGGAAGAGTCGAGCGGCAGAAAGGTGCGCCGGGGCGGCAGAGCACTTCTGAGTGATTTTGGGTGATTTTTCCGTAAGCCAAAACAAGCACAAATGACATAAGACGAAATAAAAAAATTCTAAACAATAAAACACAATGCAAATCCCCGGCAGCGGCGCCAAAAACTTGATGTGTCTCGTGACTACTAGTTTTAAATTTATAACACGAATTACCAAATAAGCTAAGAACACACACGGGCCAAGTAATGACCCTTATCGTTTGCAGACAAAAGATGGGGAAGGCACTCCCCTTAGCGAATCTGCACTAATCCCATAAATCAAAATAACTACAAACCAATCCGGGTTCCGACAAAATGTACCAAGACATAAAGAAGCAGAAATTATCGAATTAAATAAGATATAATATGGTGCCCCACATGAAAGCCGACATAGCCACTTATGTTAACAAGTGTTTGACATGTGCTAAGGTCAAGGCCGAACATCAAAGGCCATCAGGATTGTTGGTACATGCGCTAGAATTTCCCAGACTGGAAAGTGGGAACAAACACACTATGGATTTTGTCATCCGTGAAGCATCCTAAGACGTCTTAAGGCTAAACACCAATTTGGGAAAAAGAAAAGTCGTCAGGAATTCTGAGGTAGGGTGATCCGTGACCGACATCAACAAATATGCGAACTTCACACCAATGAGGGAGGCGATCCTTTATGATAAACTTGAAGGACTTGCAAGAATGTACCTGAAGGAGGTGGTCACGAGACATGGAATACCTGTCTCAATCATTTGTGATCGCAACCCGAGATTCGCATCAAATTTGGAGGTCACTTCAGATTGAGTATAAACCCCGCCCCCCTCCTGATACCGCCCGCACAACAACAAGACACGCATAATAGAGGGTACTCAATATGGACTAAGATACTGCGTACCATCCCCAAAGCCAGACGGGCCAAAGCTAGAGGACCCATCAAACTCTTATAAGGCTATGTTGCCGTTGGTGCTTGTGGCAATCGACTAAGGAAAGGTAGAGATTTTTAACCATTTGCCATTAGTCGATTTACATACACCAATAGCTTATCACTACTAGCATCACGAGCCGCACCATTCGAAGCACTTTATAGGTCAAAGTGTCGATCACGAGGCATGTTTGTTTTGGACTGAGTTTTGGAAAGCGTCAAGATTACACGTCGCAGCAACTGAGATTCAAGAACACTGAGCAAACATCATAGATCCAGCAGAAGGATGCAACCAGCTCGTGATCGACAAGAAGAGTTAAGCTGACAGATTAGAAGCGTAAACCAATGAGAATTCCAAGTGCGTGGATAACACTAGTTAGTGTAGAAGTCCTTAGGTATGACATAAAAAAGAAGTAAAAGTAAGAACAAGCTTTCAAGATCAAGAAAGGTATGAGCATGTCAGTCCAGTCGTTACAAGCACAAGATGGCGAAAGACTACAAGATTATGATTAGAGATTTATTTTGGGTGATGATCTCAAAGAAGCTCAAGATCACACACAAGTAGAGTTAAGGAACAAGCTCAAGATTAAAGATCAAAGATCACTTCATCAATGTACAAGATATCAAATAAAGAATCAAAGACTACGAGCTGGAACACAAGAACAATCATAAGATTGCTGAGCTTAAGATTATTATTTTCTAGGGTGACGTCCCTTAGGGGAAGATTGTTAGATATAAGAAAAAGACTCGGTCACCCCGTGTATTTTGCAGTTTAACATAGCTCATAGTTAATAGTTAATCGTATGACAAACGGTATTGGGCCGGGTATTAAACCCACACGTGTAAGCCCATACCATGGCCTTAAGTATAACACCCTGTGTTTTCAAGTCATTGACGACATCGATAAATCCGCAATGTACCTTTTGTATTGTACGCGTTTGCTTTAAATCATAAATGTTAAGCTAAATCGCGTAAGCTAAAAATTAGCGTTCAATGTAAACGGGCATCAAACAATTAAATGTTTACATCAAGCAAGGGTTATATAATTATTTTGAGGATAATTATTAACTTTGTTCATTTTATTTTTATCGGATACGTAAAGTGTATACGTTTCGCGATAAATTGCGTTTAGGCACTCCCGGAACCACCAAAACTTTTCTACGCTTCAACAAATACCCACTTTTATACCCAATATATAAAAGTTACAAAATATATCATCTATAACCTATCTTTGCCGAAATTCTTGCCATTTGTACAAGTAATATCATAAAACTCTTCCAAGTGGTCAAAAGAACACCATACTTCCATTTAATCCACACCATACCTAGTCATTCTTGTCTCTTTGACTTAGACCATGACCAAGGCCATCCCTACACCATACCATGTCCCCTTGGACTAGTCAATGGTCTTTGGTCTTGTTTTCCTTACTTTGACTAGTTCCTTATATATATAACATGCAATATCATAAACCCTTTACACTTAACAATTCATTTTCTTCCTCTTTTTCTCTCCTAAGGGTCACGGCTCACTAAGCCATCTCAAACAATCCATACAAAATTTTTATAACCTATTTACATACACTCTCATATCATATCTAAGATACCTCAAAGTATTTTGAAGCCTTGATTAATTATTTACAAGTATTGAAGCAAGAAATCAAGATTAGGGTTTTTATTTGGAAACAAGGGTTTTCTTAAGTGCAAGCTTGGGTTTTAAGGCTAAACACGGGTTTAGCATTTGTTTCTCACCATCATCATTCATCATAAGGTCTATTTTAAACCTTTATGCTTTCATTTTATGAGTTTTTATGTATATAATGTGCTATATAGTGAAATCACCATTAGGATTACTTTTGAACATGAAAAATATAATTTTTCTTGTGATTATGATTTTGTACACTTTCTCACATATTATGATGTTGGTAATATCATGAAATAAAGAATATATAAGTCTTGTACAATCTCGGTTTAAGCATAAAAAGTTCATATATAAACTTGTAATTAAAAGTTAATTTGGAAAGTTTATGATTTCATGTAAAGTTAATAACTTGTGATCTTGATGATCTTGGACAAATATGAACTTATGGACATTATTATATGTATAACATATGATATATATAATTATAAAAGACTTGTGGTAAATTGGGAGATTGAAAAGTATATATAAAACATATTATATAAATAATTATATGAAAGATCATATAGGGCAGTAGGTTTTCGAATTCCAAACAGGGGATTTTATGTTTTTATAAGATAATACAAATCACGACGATTCCGAAAAGGTAAGAAACTTGTTAAACGGATTAATAACGAAAAAGTTACGTTAAAAACGAGTTATACGTTAATTAAACGGAGTTTATAAAACAACTTTTATAAAACTTATATCAAACAGCTAGTTTGATATTTTTAATAAATAATACATATTTTTAGGATTCGAAAATGATAAGAATCGTAATTTTTCAATTAATAACGAATGAGTTATGAATTTCGCGAGTTTACGACAATTAATACTTTTATAAAACTATTTTTATAAAAGTTACTATTCATGACAGAAAGTTATATTTTTTTAAACCTCATAAAAATATAGAACTTTCAAATACGAGAACGTCCTCAAAAGAATCGTTAAAAACGGAGCTATAACGAATAAAATACGACATTTACGGGTTTTACGACAACAAATACGAATTTTATAAATCTCATGTCTGTTATGAAAATGTCAAATATCGATAACCGGTCTTAATACGAAAAGTTGGGCATAAGAAACGTGAGAATCGGGTTTAAAACGCGAAAGTTACGCCAGTTTTACTAAAACGGTAATTATAAACGTTTTTATTTATTAAACACAATTTTACCAAAAAAATTAGATGGTGATTGAACTATATAGACCTA
>BQNB010088756.1:12500-17867 GCA_026074375.1 Tanacetum coccineum | reverse complement strand
CGTACGAGAAAGAAAAATAAATAATTAGTAAAATAGATGACGTCGTAAAAGACCTGAAAATACGGAAATGTTACACAATTTGGGGGTGTTACACATAACATCACCGAGTATTCATGAGAGAATTAGCCTCTCATAGCTAAGGAGTTCATAACATAACTCGATTCACCAAGAAACTTCATTATTTCACTAAACTAATATGATGTTCTTCTTCGTTCTTCGTTGTTGGATCTTGAATCTTTAAAAGGTATGGTGTTTATGCTTGGGAGAAGGATTGGAAAGGGTTTAGGATATCATAAGAGTGAGAGGGAGTGTGTTTGATATAAGGGAAATGAGTATGAAGGGATGATTTGTGGTAAAAATTCGTCTCCTATTTATAGGCTGATTTTGGGGTGAAAGTGTGGTGCACAAAATATTTTGTGCAGCGCACATGGTGTGTTAATGCAATAGTATTAATGACTTCATTTATTCTACTTAGCCAGATGGGAAGTGTGGCGCACAATTTTATAAGTGCGGCGTACTTGTGGTGTTAATGCACTATTTTGACCAGGCCTTTAATTCTTTTGACTTTGGGGATAAGTGCGGCGCACAAAAGGATAAGTGCGACACACATTTGCACTTTTCAGCTTGATATTATATCTTTTCTTGTATCTTGCTTTCCGAAGTGTATAAGTACTTGATCTTTGCTTTATTTAAGCTCGGGATGTCTTCAAGTGAACCTGCAAGTATTTCATGCTATTAAGTATCGAAAGTTCACGAGAAATGATAAAATATATATAAATAACACCACCGAAAACTTGTATAATTTGGGCATTATCAAATCCCTTCACACTTAGCTATTGCTTTCCCTCAAGCAATCAAAGCGAGAAAATAAAATCATTTATCGTGACGTGGAGAAAATTTGGATTTTTAGCAAATTTGCATATTGATCAACTTTTCAGGCATAGACATATAACTAGGCATCTCACATAGGGAATGTGTTTGATTTATAGAATTCACTCAATTCACTCAGATAGGGTTTATATTTTTGTGAAGACACTCAATTTGCACAGACATAATCTAGACAACTACCATAGGCTTGTACAAGACACATAAACCTGACCGAAGGGCGGAACTTGATACTGATGAGGGAGAATAGCATATACAAATCTTCATGTGCCAAAACTTTAAGCCTTTATTTCTTTGAACTACTATATATATATATATATATATATATATATATATATATATATATGTGTGTGTGTGTGTGTGTGTGTGTGTATAAGGCTTGGAACAACACTTCTTTCAACTTTGACTTTTTTACTTAGGTACTTTAGCAACTTAGCACTAAAGGGAGTGCATGCAAGAACAGGAACTTGCGGAATTAATTTCACCTCATAACATATGATTAATCAGGCTTCGGTCTAGTAAATGATGATCAAGCATAAATTTTAGAGCTTCTAAATTACCGGCTCTCTCAAATATAATTTTTAACCAATACCAATGCTCCAGAAAAGACGACAAATTACAAATACACAGCCGTAACGACGGATGAGACACTTGCAATTGCATTCAAACCTTAACTCGAACAAGCTAAAGGCATCAATTATCTTAGGTACCAAAGGTGGATACCCGAATATTTTTAAGGCTTAGAATTCTCACAATTTAGTGGACTGGGTTGTGCTAGTTATAATGTCAATCCGGTTGGATTTGCCTTACTAAGAGCATTTTTTATTTTTGAAAGCATATATATATATATATATATATGCCAAGACTTAAAATATCAGTTGGAAAAAAAATTGGCAGGGAAAACATGATGGGATATGATTAATTTTTCCTATTTGGCTTACCTCCACACTTAAGTTGAACATTGCCCTCAATGTGATAACTGATAAACTAGAGAATAGGAAAAATTAAGGGAAAACGGTACTTCCCGGGGCATAGAGAAATATAGATGCGAGAGAGCTATCCTTGAGAATACTTCATAATTTTCCAATCTTTAAGCTATATTACCTGCATAAAAGTAAACACACAAAAGCACACAAAAAGAAAATATTTTTGTTGTTTTTTTAGAAAATAAATAAAGAATACGAGTGAAGGAGGGACTCCTCCACACTTAAGTAAAGCATAGGTTGCCTCCCGAGAAGCGCTTAATTTTTAAGAGAGTCTATAGCTAGACTCTTGCTTCTGTAGTTCATTCTTTCGAAAAGAAGGGAGTGACTGTTTCCCTTTGGTCATTATAATCTTCTTCTTCATGATATAGTTTGAGTCGATGGCCGTTAACAATAAATGTCTTTCCATCTTTTCCATATAGTTCAACATATCCGGACGAATATTGATGTTTTACTACGTATGGTCCTAACTAGGGAGATCTGAGTTTTGGCTGTTTGAATTTATACTTTGAGTGAAAAAGCAGAACCTTGTTTCCGTGTTTGAATTCTTTTCTCCTTCTTAGTTTTCTATCGTGCCAGACTTTGGTTCTTGCCTTATATAGACGAGAGTTTTCATAGGCTTGGTGTCTAAGTTCGTCTAATTCGTGTAACTGAAACATTCTTTTCTCACCAGCAGCGATGAGATTAGGATTGCAATTCTTAAGTGCCCAGTATGCACGGTGTTCGATTTCAAATGGTAGATGGCAGTTTTTCCTATATATGAGTTTGTAGGGTGTGGTACCGGTAGGTGTTTTGTAGGCAGAGCGAAAAGCCCACAGAGCGTTATCAAGTTTTCTTGACCAAATAGCAAGATTATCTTTAACAGTCTTTTCAAGAATTCTTTTAAGGGCTCTGTTTATGTTTTAAACTTGACCACTTGTTTGAGGGTGGTATGATGTAGAGAAACGGTGACTAACTCCATATCTTTTCATGGTTTTTTCCATCATTTTGTTACAGAAGTGGGTACCTTGGTCACTGATTAGAGCTTTTAGCATTTCGAAATGGCAGAATAGTTTCTTCAGAAAAGTAATAACCACTGGTGCATCATTGGATGGTAAGGCTTGAGCTTCGGCCCATTTAGATATGTAATCGACAGTGACAAGAATGTATTCGAACTTATATGATTTTAAGAATGGTCCCATAAAGTCAATACCCCATACTTCGAAAATTTCACACTTGAATGTTAGTTAAGGGCATTTCATCACGTTTTGACATATTTCACGTCTTTTGGCATGCTTCGCAAAGGCGAACTAGAGTATGAGCTTCTTTTATGATTGTTGGCCAGTAAAATCCTGAATCTAGGACCTTTTTAGCGGTTACGTTTGGTCCATAATGTCCACCGGTTGGTCCGTGGTGACATTGATTTAAATTGGTTTGGGTTTCTTGTCCAGATACACAGCGTCTGATCATACCGTCAGAACATACTTTGAATAGGTAGGGTTCCTCCCAAAAGTAGTGTTTGAGGTCAGAGAAAAATTTGTTCTTTTGTTGGTACATCATCCCTTTTAGTATAATATCACCCACCAAATAGTTTGCAAAGTCTGCGAACCATGGTTCATCTCTGGTGTTAATTTCCATAAGGGTTTCTCCAGGAAAGTTATCGTTAACTTCACTGTCATCACTTGCCTCGTCTTTGTCAATCCGAGATAAGTGGTCCACAGCAATGTTTTTTGTACCTTTTTTATCTTTGATTTCTATATCAAATTCTTGTAGGAGTAGAATCCATTGAATAAGACGAGGTTTTGCGTCTTGTTTTTTAAACAGATGTCTAAGAGCTGAGTGATCAGTGTGAACAATAGTTTTTGATAGTATAAGATAGGATCTAAATTTGTCGAATGCAAAAACTACAACCATAAGTTCTTTCTCGGTTACGGTGTATTTTTGTTGAGCTGGGTTGAGAGTTTTGCTTGCGAAATAGATTGGGTGAAAGTTTTTACCATCTTTTTAACCTAAGACAGCTCCAGCTGCGAAATCACTTGCATCACACATGAGTTCTAACGAAAGATTCCAATTTGGGCTTACGATCACAGGAGCACATATGAGTTTCTCTTTTAATAATTTGAATGCTTTTTGACATTCATCATCGAATTCAAACGGAGTATCTTTTTCAAGAAACTTAGTTAGAGGACGAGTAATTTTTGAGAAATCTTTTACGAATCGTCGATAAAAACCGGCATGTCCAAGAAAGCTTCTAACACCTTTGACATTAGTAGGGGGTGGAAGTTTTAATATTACGTTGATTTTTGCTTTTCAACTTCAAGTCCTGCGCTAGACACCTTGTGTCCAAGCACAATTCCTTCTTTGACCATGAAGTGACATTTTTCCCAATTAAGGACAAGATGAGCATCTTTGCAACGTCAGAGCATTTTATCGAGGTTATTTAGGCATTTGTGGAAAGAGTTTCCAAAGACGAAGAAGTCGTCCATGAATACTTTGACTGATTCTTCAATCATGTAGTGAAAAATCGCCAATATGCACCTTTGGAATGTAGCTGGAGCATTACATAGCCCGAAAGGCATTTGCCTATAAGCGTATGTTGCGAAAGGACAAGTGAACATTGTTTTTTCTTGGTCCATAGGATCGATAATGATTTGAAAATATCCAGAAAAACCATCAAGGAAACAGAAATATTTATTTCCTGCGAGTCTTTCCAGAATTTGATCCATAAACGGCAAAGGGAAATGATCTTTTGCGGTTGCTTCATTGAGTTTACGATAATCGATGCATACTCGCCAACCCGTAATAGTTCTTGTTGGGACAAGTTCATCATTTTCATTTGTGACTACTGTGATACCGCCTTTCTTTGGTACACAGTGAATAGGACTAACCCAAGGACTATCGACAATTGGATAAATAATACTAGTATCTAAGAGTTTCACGATTTCTTTCTTAACAACTTCTTGCATGTTTAGATTTAACCTTCTCTGTTTTTGGACAACTGGCTTCTTGTTATCCAGAAGTTGTATCTTGTGTTTACAGAATGATGGGCAGATACCAGGAATGTCTGTTGTTTTCCAGGCAAACGCTTCTTTATGTTTTTTTAGGACAGACACGAGTTTGTTTTTGTTTTGAGTAGAGAGTTGAGATGATATGATCACAGGAAGAAAAGAAGGTTCTTCCAAAAATACATATTCCAAATTATCAGGAAGAGGTTTGAGTTCGAGATCCATAGGAGGTTCTTCGAGAGATGTCTTGATTTTATAATCTGTGTTGATGGTGATTTTTTTGAATGGTGGTTCTTCGGTATCGGATTCAGATTCAGAATTTCCATCGGCAGTCATTGCCATGAATTCATCAAATTCAGAAAAGAGTTTTTATTCGAGAATGGTTCCTTTGATGAAATGGAGGATTTTGCTTCCTTCGTTTAGAAGAGCATCAAAATCTTCTTCTAAAATTTCATCGACAACATCGATACTAAAACATGTATCATCGTTTGAATAAGAGTGTTTCATAGCAGAGT
>BQNB010088756.1:0-7500 GCA_026074375.1 Tanacetum coccineum | reverse complement strand
TTCTCACGAGACATTGGGTATAGTCATCTTCGTCAAGATCGTTGTTTTTGTTGTTTGCAATGAGATTTGGGAGTTCTTTGTACTGAGCATGCCATTTTATGGACATGGAATCCATTCGTGCCCAGATTTTGTCAGTGTCCGAAATTACTGCACACTTCATCTGGCGAAAAACAACAGTTTTTCTTAAGAGATGATTTGGTTTTTTGTTTTCAGCCCAGTCGAGTTGAGTAAACTTTATATTGCGGAAGCAATAAGCTTGATTGGCATTTTATAGAGGAAAATACCATAGCTGCGGCATTGAGAACTTTCTTGGTTATTTTGCTGAGAACCATATAAAAAATTTGATAATATTGCCTTTGGGCAGTTCTTAGACCATGGAAGTTCAGAGCATTTTCCTTCATTCAAACCAAGCATCTGTTAGAGATTCATTTTCATGTTGAAGAAAAAGGCTCAGGATTTCTTCGATGGAGTCAGTCCAAAAAGAGCTGGGGGAAAGAATCGGCTATGAAAGCGGTTTCGATATTAATCCACGTTTTGATAGTTTCCTTCATTGAGTTCGTCCAGCCATGTTTTTTGCTTCTCCAGTGAGTGATTAGGGGACACCATCATAGGCCGGACAACTTCATTCTGGTGTCTCTATAATTTAAACATATCGCAAGATTTCAAGAATTCGTGTATGTGTTGTAGGATCGGTTTTGGTTCTACCATTAAATTGGTTTCCCTTGACGAGAGTTAGGTGGTTACCTTTAATGGCAAATTTGTTTACGGTTTCAGGAATAGTGATTGCAGAACCAGGAGTCGGAGCAACAACACGGTCGGTAGCCCACATGGTTTTGTCATCCATGGGATTGAGATTTTAAAGGGTAATGAGAAAGTTACGGAAGTAATTGATGTCGAGAACTGGCGGATAGACAACTCTCGGGTGTTGAGGTGGGTTGTTTCTTTGATCGAATTGAACCTTCTGTTTCGTCGATGAAGTCTAATGATTCAGAATGCATTCAGCCAGGTAATGGTTCAACAATTTCAGAATTGGAGGTACGTGTATGCATCCAAAGGAGAATTCGTTTGGGTCATTTTTCTAGAAAACTATACGGCGATTTTTGAAAAAGAAGGGGAGTTAAAATAATTTTCTAGAGTTGACTACAAAACAGCTTAAAAATCTTCTGCAACGGCGCCAAAAACTTTGATGTGTTTCAAAAGCTTTAAATTTATAAGACTAGCAATACCAGTTATTAGATGGAAACACATGGGTAAAAGTATAACCCACATATGTAGTATAATCTTTTTTAGGTAAGACCAGGTCGTCCACAGGGATTTGAGTAGTATTCAAATAATCAGAAGAAAAATAGACTTTAACAATTTTGAAAATAACTTTTGTTTTACCCAGTGATAATAAGGATGACTACTCAAAATAGTTTGAAATAACTTATAGTACTTTGTAATGTCAAGACCCTGATATGGCACCTTAACTCATAGAAAAGAATTTCGCGTACAGAAAACGTTTTCAAAATTTAACCTAATTAAACTCAAGACTTATATTTACGTTAGCTAGACCAACTGGCACCCAAATGATCCAGTACATTATATCAATGCTTATTTGTTTATCAATTTACGAAAGTGGAATTTCTCAAACTTCTCGACACCAGACGATAAAGACCATAAGACACATCTTTAAAACCATAAGATTCATTAAACGGGTCTTCGACTATACCGAGTACGAATAAATGAATCTAAGTTTGATAAGCAAAACTGACAAGATAAGACATAATAAGGGTACAACATAAGCTTGATATTAATGAGATCAAGATCATACCAAACAATTATTCATTATCATAACATCACTGAGTAGTCATGAGAGAATTAGCCTCTCATGGCTAAGGAGTTCATAACATAACTCGATTCACCAAGAAACTTCATTATTTCACTAAACTAATATATTTCTTCTCTTCTTCGTTGTTGATCTTTGAATCATCAAAAGATATGGTGTTTTATGCTTAGGAGAAGGATTGGAAAAGGGGTTTTAGGATTTTCATAAAGGTGAGAGTGAGTGTGTTGATATTAGGGAAATGAGTATGGAGGGATGATTTGTGGTGAAAATTCGTCTCCTATTTATAGGCTGATTTTGGGGTGAAAGTGCGATGCACAAAATATTTTATGCGGCGCACATGGTGTGTTAATGCAATAGTATTAATGACTTCATTTCTTTTACGTAGCCAGATGGGAAGCACGACACACAATTTTATTAGTGCGGCATACTTGTGGTGTTAATGCACTATTTTGACCAAGCCTTTAATTCTTTTGACTTTGGGGATAAGTGCGGCGCACAAAAGGATAAGTGCGACACACATTTGCACTTTTCAGCTTGAGATTGTATCTTTTCTTGTATCTTGCTTTTCGAAGTGTATAAGTACTTGATCTTTGCTTTATTTGAGCTCAGGATGTCTTCAAGTGAACCTGCAAGTATTTCATGCTATTAAGTATCGAAAGTTCACGAGAAATGATAAAATATATATAAATAACGCCACCGAAAACATGTATAATTTGGGCGTTATCATTGAGGAAAACAAAATTACTCAAGTAGTAGATGCATGGTTTGACGCATACGAATTTATCAACCCTGTTGCTGGTAACAGAAGCAGTTGAGTCCTCCTCACGCAACGTTGATACATCAAACATGCATGAATTATACCAAAGACACCCTTTAGAATACCATTGGACTAAAGACCATCTATTAGTACAAGTATTTGGAAATCCATCTAAGCCACTTCAAACAAGGCGACAACTAGATACTGATCCTGAAATGTGCATGTTCGCACTCATCGTGAGTACTGCTGAACCAAAGAACATCAGGGAAACAATGGTTGATCATGCGTCGATTGAAGCAATGCAGGAAGGACTTCACCAGTTCAAAATACTCGGAGTCTAGGAACTTGTTGACAAACCCTATGGAAAAACTGTTATTGGTTTAAAGTGGTTATGGAAAAACACGAAGGATAAAGACAATTCTGTCATTCGCAACAAGGTACGTCTTGTGGCTAAGGGATATCCTCAAGAACAGGGCATCGACTTCGAATAATCTTTTGCACCAGTCGCTCGATTGGAAGTTGTTCGGAATTTCATTACCTACGCTGCACACAAGTCATTTACTATCTATCATATGGACGTCAAAACGATTTTTCTCAACGGTCCTATTAAAGAAGAAGTATATGCTAGTCAGCCAGACGGGTTTGTTGATCCAGATCATCTAGAAAGAGTCTTCTGCCTCAGGAAAGCACTTTATGGATTGAAACAGGCTCCAAGAGCATGGTACGATGAGCTCTCTAAATTCATGGTATTTAAAGGTTTCACTAAAGGTACTATAGACCCCACTCTATTTACGATAAGATACGGGGATGACATTCTGCTTGTGCAAATTTATGTCGATGACATAATTTTCGGGTCCACAAACCCAAAATATTCAAAATATTTTGAAAAACTTATGCAAAGCAGATTTGAAATGTCCATGATGGGGGAACTAAAATTCTTTTTAGGATTTCAGATCCACCAATCCCCACAAGGTATCTTTATAAATCAGTCTAAGTATGCTTTGGATATCCTTAAAAAGCATGGAATAGACAAATGTGATAGCATTGGTACACCAATAGATACATCACCTAAGCTGGATGCAGATTTAAGTGGTACACCCATAGATCAAATGAAATATCGTAGCATGATTGGGTCACTCATATATCTGACAGCTAGCTGACTAGAACTCGTGCACGTAACATGTTTTTTAGCACGCTATCAGGCTAGACCAACTGAAAAGCACCTCAAGGATGTTAAACTGATCTTTCAATACTCGAAGAAGACCATTAACATGGGACTTTGGTATCCAAAGGATTTCGGTTTTGAACTAACCGCCTTTTTTAGACGCTGACCACGTAGGTTGTCTTGATACGTGTACGAGCACTTTTGGCGGAATTTAATTCCTAGGTGACAAGCTGGTTAGTTGGTCGTCCAAGAAGTAGGATTGCACCACGACGTCAACTGCAGAGGCCGAGTATGTGTCTTTATTTGAAAGTTGTGCTCAAGTCCTTTGGATAGAACTCAACTTATAGATTATGGCTTTACCTTTAACAAAATACCCATGTATTACGATTCAAAGTCAGCCATAGCCATCTCGTGCAACCCAGTCCAACATTACCGCACTAAGAATATTATGTCCGTTACCACTTCATCAAGGAACAAGTTGAAAAGGGTATAGTAGAATTGGACTCTGTCAGAATTGAATACTAGTTAGAAGACATGATTACAAAAGCTCTTTCGAAAGATAGGTTTGAGAACCTTGTTGGACGACTCAACACGAGATGTTTGAATCCAACAGAACTAGAGGTTCTGGTAAATGAATCTGCTTGATTTCATCAAACATCAACTTGTAAATATTTTTAAAAATCAAAATACAAAAATATAACACATATGAAAAGAAAATACAAAAATAGAAAATTTTAAAAAGAAAATATATAATTAGAAAATTCAAAAATACAAAAAAGAATCTCCTCGACATGTCTCTTGGAATCGATAATATTTATGTACCTAGAAATGTCGATTAACATTGACACGGGTGTGTAAATATAGTTCGAGTAAGAGTTTAAATGTTTTCAAAACATCTCATTTCTGTTACACTATCAAACCACATCAAAAGCACACGACATACATATATTTCTAAAGAGAGAAAGAGGTTTAGAGAGAGAAAGAGGAAGAGAGAAATAGAGGCTTCTATTAGAGAGAAAATGAGAAACAACACCTTCCCTAACATGCTAGGGAGGGATATTTATACTAAAATGAGGCGTGGCCTCTTAGGGTTTTGGATGGGCCTTAATAGGTCATTATTTGGCCGAAACTAGAAAACAAATGGGCTTTTGCCTGAAACCTAGGCCCAATTAGCTTAAACAATTCCCGTAAACTATATTAAATCTATACAAGGCTCGGGAATAATAATGACCATCACTTTACTAAAAACGAGGCTAACAATCTCCCCTTAAGGGGTGGTCATTGCACTTATGGCTTCATTTCTTGTGACATCTTGAATCTTGGAGCCTTGTGTTCTTGGGAATTCTTTTGAAGTTCCTTTTGCATGCTTGTGATCTTGGATCTTGATCTTTGACTTGATATCTTTTAACTTTAAACATAATATCTTGATCTTTAGCCTTGAGATAATCTTGGATACTTCTTGACTGGAACACTTCTTAACCGACATACTCATCCTTTGACATCACTTGAAGGCTGACAATCTTCCTCACCATAGACCTTGTGACTTGATCTATTTGAAATTATATACTTGATGTTCTTTGAGGAAGTTCTTGTTTATCAAAGCTTGCGAAAGTGTACCTTAAAAATTCAGAACTATCATCAAGTTTTGTTTAGTGCCATTGGATTTATCCTTGAACTTTTAGAATGAGTATGTGGCCTTGACTGCGACTCAGCTGGAATATAGTGGAAACGACATCGACTTGTCCTGCATGTTTATGTTAGTAATAAACAACAGATATGGACGAATATGTATTTGTCATTTCGTCGAATATGGTTGCAATAACCATGATTCCCCGTTAATCAGTATAAATACTGCATGCGATCAGATAGAATTAAAAAGAATCTCTTTGACAAGGTTTCGCAGCTGCACTAGCCGTTCTCGTTATCAGAGCGTCTCAAAGCAGATAACACGGTAAGAGTGAATCTGTGAGTTACTGTCTCACTGATTAAGTCATCAATACGTGTTCAGTCTTCCCATGCCCAGATGCCCTTTTGAGGCCGCCACAATGGACATGAGATTGAAAACTTGTTTGAAAATCAGTCGACATGTTAATGAATAAAGATTTTTAAACATATCGAAAGTTTTATGTTTTCAGAAAGCATCTATCAATTCTCATTAATACACACAGATTATATTTGCGTCTGTGTTGGACTCTTGTACAACTTGTGTTCTTGATAATGAACAACAAGTGTATATGGAATTGTGTCCTAATGAGATTTATTGATTAATCTCGTTAGCTCTAGACTCTATAAGTGCACTTTTGTTATTTGGTGATCGGAGGCTAGAGCGGACTTCTACCTTTTCAATATCTACAATCTCAGAGTAAGAAATTCGATAAAAACGTGTTGTACTCCGTGAGAAATGAAACAAACTTCCTTTGAGAGAAGCCTGAGTAGATGGGATGGGTTGTGCATTGCATCACTGGGTCCATGATGACTTGTCTTCAATACCAGAATCATCTTTGTGATTACCGATAGATTATGCATTGACCCGGTTTCTGTCTAAGGTTGTATGGGGGGATACTTTCTTTAAACCCTTTATCCTTATGATTATTTTTCATTCTTCAACCCCTTCAGTGTTATTCCAACACGTCCTCATTATCACCATGTTGGGATTATTCTGGTGATAACTCATGCCTTGGATAACTTTCTTCCCAATCTCACTTTACTCCTTTTTCAATCATACCTAAGGGCTTTTATTCTATTTAATGAAGTGTCCCTGGGTAGATCCCCTCGGTTCTGGCTGGATCATGGAATAAAATACCTATTCTTAACCGCCTTATAACACCGTAAGAAACATCAGTTGGTCGGTCTTAGGTATATCCATAGTAGCCATAAAATCATTAAAAAAGAATTCAACGTGTTTAAGAAATCATTTATTACACATTAAGAGTTTTCTATACCACAAAAAAGCTCCCCCTATACATATGCATCATATTATGAAATAGTTTTGCACATGCTAAGTCGAGAGCACACTTATAATTAAGAGATCTTATCCATATTAAGCCTTATTGATCACATTTTAATCACTATTCCCCCTCTCAAAAATTGCATATGCGGTGACAATTTTTGAATTAACAAGTGAATTAAAATACAAGTTAATGTACGTTGATCCACTTTTAGACTAACTAAACAATGGGAGAATAGGAATGCATGCCAGAATAACCAATAACAAAATTTATACTCCCCCTTAATATTAGATTAGAGTGAAAACTTGGAGTGAGAGTTTGTTGAGCACACAATTTTGAAAGAATTTGAACATTTCTTTTTGAAAACATCTTGAAAAATTATGCTCAACAGGAAAATGATTTTTAATTTATCTTATGAAGTATCATTTCCTTAGTGCTTCTCTTGAGTATTCAAAACTTTGAATATTTATATGACTTTACTCAAGACCAAGAAGATGCGAACTTCCCATTGTTTAGGAATAATGTGCATAAATGACCATTTTCCTTTCTTTAGAGTCCGAGTCCTAAGCTGACATTTACTTAGAAGTCGTAGAGAAAATTTGAAGAGACATGTTTTGAAAGCTTTTGAAACTCTCGCTCGAACTTCATTTATACACCCATGTTAATATTAATCAACATTTCTAGGTACGCAAATGTTATCGATTGCCGAGAGACATGTCGGAGAAGATTATTTTTGGTATTTTTGAAATTTTTTGATTTTGTATTTTGCTTTTATAGGTTTTATAATTTTATATTTTGATTT
>BQNB010088755.1:0-27582 GCA_026074375.1 Tanacetum coccineum | reverse complement strand
AGTTCACTTGGAACGTCCACTATGACAGGTGGTGTGTAAGAAGGTTCAATGATAGGATTGAGCGTATGAAACCAAAACGCTTGTTCAGCCGATAATTCTTGTTGTGAAGAAAAACGTTTTCCAAAATCATCAGTTAGGCTATTTAATTTATTATAATCGATAGGTTTATGAGAAATTTTCTTTGCAATAACTTCAGGATCCTTTTCCTTTTCAAACATTTTTTATTGACTCTCTTCTTCCAAAATCAATGTTTCTTCATCATCAATCACAGGCATAACAACATGTGTTTTAGACATAACAGCACCATCATACAAGGTTGGTTTTATCCGTTGAGCTTTCTTAAGATAAAATGGATTTTGATAACCTAGAGCTTGTTTGTGTGTATTATCATAAAACGCTTGTGGCTTAGTTAACATGTGCACTGTTTGAGCAGATTGACCCACTTTATAAATAATATTATCAAGTTCCTTATTCTTCTTTTCCAAATCAATTTCATTTTCCAAATATTTATTTTCTTTTTCTTTGGATTCATTTTTGAAAACTGTAAAAGTTTTGAATAAAGATTCTTTTTCTTTGATTTGTTTAGAAAGATTTTGCTTAAGTGAGTCAATTTGTTCTTTGAGTGCAAGTTTCTCTCTAATCATATCATCCATTTGAGAATCAATCATTTTTTCACGACTACTTAAATAAATATTAAGACGTTGTTCAAAAGTTTTGACCCTTTCCTTATATCTCTTAAGCTCAGCGGTTATTGATTCATTATTCTATTCCTTATTAGCCTTTTCCCATTTATTTACATGATTAATCATTTGTTAAAACATTTGTTCAATCACGGATAAAATCATTGAATCTTGTTGTGCCTGTAAATTAGTATCTTGAATAGTTGTCTGTTGTGTTTCTTGCAAATATTAAGAATATGGAATGATATTGCTATCACTAGATATCTCATTATCTGTAAAATCCATAACTGGTGATTGTTCAAAATTCTTTAATGCATGCACACTTTGATTATCCATATCATTCAGATAGGTTTCATAATTAGGTACCTCTGAGATAATGTCAGAACCATAGTTGGAAATGTTGGCCATAAGAACCGCTTGTGCCGTCGAGAGATCATCACAGTCAGAATCATAAGTATCAAGATCATCAGTCGGAAAAGCAGCATTATGAGGAATGATTGTCTGAGCTTGACTTGCTGGAATTCCTGGATCTGCAAGAAATGCGAGTTGCTCCTCATCTAATATTTGTTCAGCTTCCTGAGCTTCTGCTAACATTGCTTTCTCCTTATACCATGATGCATTTATTGGTCGCTTAGACTGAGTGCATTGCCTAGCCATATGTCCTTCACCTTGGCAGTTGTAGCATTTAACAACTCTTGCCTGTCCACTTGTAGTATTTCCCCTTGAACTAGTAGCATTGCTCTTATATGTAGTACCAAAATAATTTTTCCCTTGTCTTCCCTGAACTTGTTGCACGATAGCCCTGCCATCTTGAATAGTGGCTTGGTTTCTTGGATTAGAGGAAGTTCTGAGTTGATTATTGGTAGTAGGGAACCTTAAAGAAGCTACAACCATTAGAAAAGCCATTGCTTTATTAAGACAAGCAATCAGATCATCTCCAGGAGAAAATACAGGAACATCAAAACCTGAGTCTCTAAATGATGATTCAGTCATAGGTTGTGTATGAGCTTGAGGTGATTGATAAGCAACTTGTGGAATTACTTGTGGAACATTTGAGCTTTGATGATTCATTTGAGACTGAAATGTATGTGATGGTGGAATGGATGAATGATTAAATTGAGTTTGTGATGGATAATGAGATGAGTATTGTTGATTGGGTTGAATTGATCCATATTGTGATGGTGAAAATTGTTGTTGAAGTGGAGGATTGTTGTAAGATGATTGATAAGGGTTGAAGTGAGGTGGTGTCATCTGCTGATTTGCAACGAAGTCAAGTGAATCTTGATTGCGTTCACGCATAATACGTACTTCATTGGCATAGAGTTCGTGTTGTTCAAGATATGCATGAAGCTGATCAAAGTTGGAGGTATGCAAATCTTTAACAAGCTTGACATCAGTCACAAACTTACTCCATTCAGGTGGAAGACTGTTTAAGAACTTGGTATTAACTTGAAATTGCTCCATTTTCATCTTGTAGATGTTCATATCATTAATCAGCTGAGTAAATCTCAAGTAATACGTATGAAGTGATTCCCCCTTGATGTGAGTAAACTTATCGAATGCATCATACAGCTTACATTCTCTTTCCTGCTTTGTCAAAGAAGTACCTTGCATCAGTAATTGAACTCTCTCCCATAAATCTTTAGCAACTCTGTGATGATTCACAAGTGAATAGATATCAACAAGAAGACCTTGAAGAATGATATTTGTAGCTTTCATGTCACAGTCAGCTTGAATTTTCTCAGCAGCAGATAATTCATCATATTTCTTCGTTCTGATCACTCCGTTGTCTTCAACCGTAGGCCAAATGAGAGGACCATGTTCAACTGGTTCAAGTATCCCGTGCTCTCTATTTTGCATGTATAATTCCATTCGACTCTTCCAAGAATCCTACAGGTTTTTGTCCAACATGGGTGGAGGATTGTCAGCACCGGAGAGTATCATGTACTCAACAAAAGTATTCTTTTGTCCAAGTGAAATCATTGGATCCATTTCAATGCGATTAGATTAAAATGATCAGACAGTGATTAGAGATTGTTGTGTTAAAGTGAGTTTTGATTAATGAGGTTTGAGTCTTTTGGAATACACAGGATTTTACAATTCTTGATAAAACCGAGAAATCGAATATTCACGGGATTTTACAAATCAAAGAACAACCGTATAATTCACTTAACAAATGTGTGTAGTTTTCCTTAGTCAAGTGTATAAATCTCCCAAGCAAAACGTATAAATCATCAAAAGGAAGATGTATAAATCGCCTGCAGAAACTATGTATTAATCGCCTTAAGTGATGTATAAATCGCCTGAACAATTATACGTATAGATTGCCTGAAGAAATGTATAAATCGCCTGAACAATCTTAACACGTATAAATCGCCTGACAAACTTGTATAAATCGCCTGACTAATAAAACGTGTATAAATGGCCTGACAATATGTATAAATCGCCTGAACAATAAACGCGTATAGATCGCCTGACTAATAAAAGCGTATAAATCGCCTGAACAATCTTAACACGTATAAATCGCCTGACCAATAAACGCGTATAAATCGTCTGGCTAATGAACGGGTATAAATCGCCTGAAGGTTTAAAACGTATAGATCGCCTGAAGAAATGTATAAATAGCCTGAACACTACGAAACTCAAAAATCAAAAATCTTAAAAAGACTCACTTTTTTATGGTTTTTGAAAGATTTTATTATACTTCTAGTCTATACTAAGATAACTAAGAAAGAAAGTTAAGATCTTTATGGTTTTTAAACCCTCAAAAACTGAAAACTTTTTGAATGGATTCGAACCAAAAACACTAGTAAACCGAGTAGATAAAACGCACACAACACCTACACAAACACCCCATGGCTCTTGATACCAATTGTAGAATATCTTAACACAAGTATGGATTGATTCACTTAGAGTTTTAGAGAGAGAAAGATGGTTGGATGAACACTTAGAGAGAGAAAGAAAAATACTAATATTAGCTTAGTGAAAAATGTGACAAATGAACAACCAACACCCTCTCCAAGCTATGAAGAGGGTTTATATATGACTTACTATGACCGGATATGGACTCATAGTGGGCTTATCCATGGGCCTTTGGCCCGGTTAGCTATCTAACTTAACCATACAACTTACTACGAGCTATGACTAACTATATTGGTAGTGACCGACACTTTTTCGTATTTCTAACAAAACCTATTCAAGTCCATAGCTTTCCAGGAATCTGCCATTGATACGAAGTTTGATCTAGGGTTTGTTTGGGTTTTGGGAGTGAAGAGCTAGTTTTAGTAGTGAGAATTAAATGGAGTGTGTTTGGAAAGTTTTCCAAATGTAGTGAAGAGTCAAATTTGTTCGGAAACACCGAGTCAACACTCATTTAAATGGTAGTAAAAGACTTTAATACATAGGAACTATTCATGCAATTTTTTTGTAAACAATAAAGACTGATGATGCAATGATGGTATGCTGTTACGGCGACGCTTCATTTTCTACTTGCAATGATGACATCTCAGCTACAATGCACGACAATCGATAGTTTGATTTAATTATTTATAGGGTAATCACACTTATTTCGTCTCACATACACATCTAAACTGTTTACCTAAATTTTTAATCAATGGCCACTTTTGAGGTTTTGGATGAACTTATGGAGATTACCGGTTCAACCGAGTTACATAAGCATATGCGGTTTTGGTTTGTACAAGAGATTGTCGAAGAAGAAGGCTTGCTAAAATTTCTTCGTGATCGCTGTGATGACTTGAGGAGGAAAAACGCCAGGCGCCGTGTGTTGATTCGTGAGATGGAGACTTTGGGAGAACGTGGGGTGGCTGTTGATTCTTTGGAGTCTTTGAAACAAACTCACGCTAGAGAAACCGCTAAGCTTGCCGCTTTAACAGATGCGATTGCTGAATCTTTGGCTAGTATCCATGAGAAGGAACGTCATGTGGCTAAAATGAATTTAAATGATTAGGTTTCATAGGTAACGAGTAGTTAGTTACTTTTTGTTTTGTTGATGGTTGAATGTAATGACTTTTATATCTTATGGCTGTATATCTTATGTTTTGAAGATGTTACTTGTAAATCTAATTGGCCAAAAATTTAGTTTAATCAAGTCTTTTGATTTATGCATGTTGTTGTTGTTTATGTCATTTTGTGTGTTAGTAATATACAGTAAATGATATAGATTTTAGGTATGTTTGGGTCGTGGGAAAAAAATGTCGGTCTTGATGGATTATGGCGAGAGTGCGGGAGGAAGAAAGGCCTCACAGGGACCAACCGTGCAATCGGAAAACGACAAAAAAAGTAAAGTAAATGTTACTGTATTAACAAAGTAGTTAGGGACCAACGACGCAACACAAAATAATAGTGAAATGACGATTCTTCCCTTCAACAAAAGGTCGACGTGGCAAGGATAACGACGGAGATAACCGTCATTACCCATAACGGAGCTCTAGGGACCAAACGGGTAACTACAGTGTCAAATAGGGACCCCGTATGAGAGTCCCCGTTATCTAGGGATCAAACGGTCAAACGGGGTAGAGTTTGGGGACGAACAGTGTAATTTACCCTATTCCTTTTATAAGTTTTTTTTCATCTTCTTTCTCACTCGCGAGGTCCTCGCTATGTGTCTAGTGAAGCTATGCCTCACGCGCCATGACACTAAATCCCTCTTAAGTCACGTGTGAGTGAGCAACAATTTTGCTCACCAAGGTGAGACTGATACATTTGGGGCATTGTGCAATTTGTTGTTATTTAATTGGCTCGTAAATGTGTAGGCTTTTTTGTGGAGTATATTTGTATAAAGTGCGTATTTAGCTAAATGGTTTGTTGTTGCGGTTGTCGTAAGGGACTTCTACAAGAAGTTTTACAACTCCCTAGGGAGTGTACCTAACCGTTGTAGTGTAGTATAGGCAAGACTCATGGGTAGTTATCGTTCTCTAGGGGAATAGGTTGGGAAGGTTTTGATCACGGTTTAACAGAATTCTAAGGGTTAAGAGAAGATTCTTTTTGTGTTTTTATATTTTATGAAAGCAGTAAATCATATGTTTGAGAGATTTGGTTGGTTTTAGCTATTAAACTAAATAATCAACTAAGCCATACTGGTGATAACAATATAATAAAAGATTGTGTTTATTTAATCATGTATTACTCCCTAGATTGCTTCTCCTAGTGTTGTTGCTTTGTCACACTTGTGATGATCTATGTAATTATTTCCTAAGTCGTGAACGAATTACACGAACCCGCCGTCTATTTAATATTTAAAGCAACACACAAGTAAGGTAGTATGAAGACTATTATAAGGCCCCTAAGAGTATATTAAATGCATTTGAAATATATTAAGAGTGGATCAACCATTATAAGGGGTAAGGTAGTATGAAGACTGTTACCCAGTTATCTTTTCTACACAATCATGTTTTCCTAGACTTCAACAGCGATACAAACAATAGCTGGTTTTTCTAAGCACCTAAACATGCATATTCATCACAAAGAAGCCACATCACTAAGTATTTACTCTTAAGTTATCCATACAAACATAAATAAACACAGATAGAAGGTATAGGCCAAAGCATGTTAAAGATAAAAAAGGAACAATAATAAAAATCACACAACAAGACATATTGAATGATTAAGATAGTCTTACTTGATTAAAACATGAATTAAATGAAGTACAATAGGGTTTTGAGGCCCTAAATTCGTCCCTAACAGCTACTAAATGAACTAGGGTTTGTCCTTTTCTTTTACTCTAAAGTTACACACTTAAAACCCTAATTTTGGGTTTGTATATATAGGAAAATCGCTGCGACGGCGTCGCGTTTTAATCATGACGCCGTCGTGAAAGAGAATATTCTAGATAATGGGCTGGGTCGTGCATTCTGACGCCGTCTTGAGATCTTGTGACGCCATCTTGGTATGAAATGTGACGGCGTTACGTGTAATACGTGACGCCGTCTCCGGCTGCTCAGAACATAATCTTGAGAGATGTTGGTGTAGGTCCGTAGTCTTGTCCGTTTCTTTTCAAAATGAGCCCAAGTCACGTGTATTTCCTCCAAATGCCTTCCAAATGCTGAGTACCTGAAAAGGAACGATTAAGTACCTATTTTGGGCATAAATGCACGATTTTGGGGGTTAAACGACCCTGAAAAAGTGAATAAAATGACACCTCATCAAATACCCCCTACACTTGGTATTTTCTTGTCCCTAAGCAAATAGGCTTTTCTACCTAGACAATAACAATATGATGGTCATTTTTACCTTCTTTTTAAAAGTATTTTACAACACAACCTTCTAGACCTTGTAATTAAAAGTACGGAAAGTATATACTAGCACCTCACATAAGTGTTTAGGATTCTCTCTTTCACTCGGTTTTATAATAATTTATAACATAATGGAGGAAACAGAAAATCAACACTCATTACCTGTCATAGCATATAAATTACCATAGGCTTGCTAAAGGATTAAACCTCCATCTCTAGATGCAAGCATTATTAATTACTATCCTAGGGGTATTTTAAAAGGTTATGGGGGTGTAGGTGTAAGATAACATATAATGGAAACAAAAACAGATGGGATACATTTGGGTGGCTTTGGGTGAATTTGAAGTGGAAGGGTTAGCTAATTATTTACACAAACACATGATGGTTTGGTTGCTAAGCCAAGACTCGGACGAAGATATACAAACTCTACACAACTCTACACCAATCTCTCTTTTTTTCTTTTCTATTTTTTTGAATAATTTAATACATCATAATATGGGGTTTATAACACGTACCCTTACACTTGAGATTTTACATGCTCGATATTTATAATCTAACTAATGACCTGATTTGAGGTGGATCAAAATAACATGGAGATCATCTAACAAAAGTATAGGGGTATTGACTTAACTTTTCTTTCCTATTTTTCCGCGAAATAAATACTACCATGAATCCCAATCGTCCCAAAACAGTATTTACAAGGATAAGGACTTAGCAACCGTGTACTCAAATAAATAACTTGGGTTAAACACAATGATGTACTAAAAATGAGTACATACAAGGTGGGCTAAGGTGATTTGGGTGTACAATTGGTTTAAGGGTGACAATGCTCTTCATTAATAGTCCGACTTAACGAGAAAAATACGAGAACTATAAAAAAGGATAGGCTCGGAGGGTTGTACTAGGGGTATCCTGCACTAAAAATGAGTGCATGGCAAGGGTGTGGGGTAGTTATATGATCGGTGTGACCATCATAACAATTACAAGTTTAAAAATGCGGTTATCGTAAGGGACTTCTATGAGAAGTTTTACAACTCCTTAGTCAGAGTACCTAACCGTTGTAGTAGTTTAGGCAAGACTCGGTTAGTTATCGTTCTCTATGAAATAGGTTGAAAGGCATGATCACTGTCAAAACATGTTAGGATTGTGAATAACATAACGTAATCTGTAATGTGTATTATTGTTAGTTCTGGCTAGTTTACATATTAGTACTGGTAAAAGGATTATCATATTTTAGTATTGGAAGTGTTAAATAGTTAATACAGCTTATGTAAAAGTTAAGTAATCTGCTTACACAAAAATTAGTTAGAGTTAAAGATATCATGAGAAATCTATAGGAAAGGAAATGCATTATCTTTAACCGCTTTTTTGTAAAGCCCATTAGGGTTTCCTTATCATAAAAGGAATCCCTATGCATAGTTAGTGCTATAGTTCTACTACTAGATCACAGAGAGCATAATAGTAATCATGTATGTAATCCTGTAACCTAGGCAGAATCAAAGTAAATATAAATTCTTCTGTGATATCATATTATTCTGCTTAGCATTAATAGATTAGATTTGCATAATCAATAGTGTTTACTCAGTGTTTCGATTATTTAGCATTAGAATTTATCTAAAGGAGCAAACTCTTTGCAAGCTAGAAGGTAATAGATTTATTCAGTATATACTATCCAACAAGTAGGTATCAGAGCTTTTGTGTGAAAACCTGAATGGAAAAAAGAAGAACTCCATTGTTTGAAGCAAATCTACAATCAAACCTGTAAGATGGCCATCTCCTCTTCAAGCTCATCAAGTTCTTCTGACAATAAGGTACAAAATTGTTCTAAACAATGTCTTGAATCTTTTAAAACTCTTCAAAAGAACTTTGATACTGAAAGAGAAAAACATAACAGAGCCAAACTAGAAATCAGGGGTTATGAGATAGCCTTAAGGGTACTAAATCTATGATATCTTAGACATTAAAAGAAGAATTGGCTGGTGTAGAAGAAATAATAATTCAAAACTATGAGACAAATAAAAACTAACAACTTAAATCTGGATTTAAGAGAAAGATAGATTAAGGAAAGAGATGAGTTAAAATAAATGATTGCAAATGGAAAGAATCATCCAAAGTCATCTGTGATGAAATACTTAACATTCAAATAGTTCTCAGAGATAAAACTGTTTAGATATAGCACCACAATTGAATGAATAAAGTCAATCATGAAACTGATAGTGAGAATAGTTTTAGTGTTTTTGATGGCAGGTCTAGTAATGAAGAGTCCACACAAGCTAATGATAGGTCTTCCAAAGCAGATGGGTATAAAGCTGTTCCCCCTCCCATAACAGGGAACTTCTTTACCCATAGCTCACAAATACATAAGCAAGGTGTAGATGAATATTGCCATAAGGAATAAAAACATTGATATCACAAACCAATGAGCTAATACTAAAACAAGTATGAGACAACATGTAAAAACAAATGATGCAAATACTGAAAAGCCTAAGTCAGTCAGTGAGTCAGTTGTGTCTAATCCTAAGATAACATAGTAGTGTGTATCATTTAGATTCTTGGAACTCAGATGCTTAGGAAGAAGGTGTAAGAAATGCAAACAGTTAGACCTTGAGACTCAAACATTAAAACGTAGAGAGAAAAAGCGTTCAAACTCTAGAAACAAGGAATTGGTTTTAAGAAAGTCAAAGCTTGTTTTGTTTGTAAAAGTACTGACCATTTGATCAAAGACTGTAATTTCCATGACAAAAAGAGTCAAGAGTCTAAGCTAAAAAATGTGGTTAATACTGGTCAAAGGGAATGTGAAACCAGTAAGAGGATAATACCAAAGGGATTAATCATCAAAAACTTTTCAAAATAACTACATTAGTAAGACTTTTGTCCCCTCAGTATTACTAACAAGAACAGGATTTGTTAGTATTGCTATTCTAAGTAATTAGTAACTGCGAGTCCAAGTAAAAATTACTATAAAAACTAAAAAACAAAAAAGTAAACCTAAACAACTTAAACAAGAAAAAACTAAAAAAAAAAAAAAAACTAACCGAAAACAAACACTAGAATAGAAAACCAAAAAAAAAACACAAACAAAAAAACCCTACTCTAGACTAAAAACAAAACTATAAAAAACCACCTATAAAAAAACTAAAAAAAAAAACCAAAATAACAAACAAAAAACAAAAACTCTAAGCCTACTCCAAAAAACTAAAACAAAAAAAAAACCAAAAAACCTACTAAAAAGAAAAAAGAAAAAAACTACTAGACTAAAAAAAAATAACACATAACACAACAAAAAAACAAACTAAAAAAAAAAAGCTAAGAAAAAAAATAAAACAGTACTACCTAAAACTAAACAAATAAACCAGACTAATATACCCAAAAATAAAAACCTACACAAAAAAATAACCTTAAAACAAAACAAAAAAAAAAACCTAAAAAAATACCAAAAAAGTACAAAAAACTATAAAAAAAAAAAACTAAACTGAAAAAAACAAACAAAAACTAGCAAAAAAAAACCTAAAACAAACCCTTACTAAAAACCTAACAACCACTTACTAAAAAATGCACCAACAAAAGAAACAAACCCTAAAAAAACACTAACCAGACAGGCCTGTTATTTTTCTTGCTTATCTTTGTATGTATTTGCCTATTAAGTTTAGTGCCCAATCATAATCACATCCTTGTCATAATCAAGCGTCAATCGTCAATCGTCTTTCGATTCTCCATTTCTAGCCTCGTTGGGACATAACGACCCGGGAACACTCTATACTGCTTCCGGTTTCATTGGTCTCGCGAATTCTGATCCTTGTTGTATTTATAGCATATATAGATAAATTTTAAGGAGTAAGTTTTGGCGAGTCATGTTTACAAGCATGACACTTTTTATAGATTCAAAATAGATAAAAGGAAGAGATTCAAACTTAATCTGGAAGTCTTCAAAGACATCTTCAAGATCTGCCTTAGAGTTCAGGGTCAAGACTTTGATGCACTTCCTACTGATAAAGAAATTGTGTCTTTCTTAAGAGATCTTGGTCACACTGGGGAAATCCATTCACTCAATGATGTTGTTGTTGATCAGATGCATCAACCCTGGAGAACTTTTTCTGTTCTCATTAACAAAAGTTTATCTGGAAAGACAGCTGGTCTTGACAAGCTTCGTCTCTCCAGAGCACAAATCCTTTAGGGTATGTAGCATCAAAAGAATGTAGACTATGTCGAACTACTTTGGGAAGACTTCATTTATAAGATTGACAACAAAGCCTACAAAAAGCAAGAGAATATGTACTACCCTTGATTCACTAAAGTTATCATTCACGTCTTCCTTACTCAAGACAAGACACTCTCCTGGAGAAACAAGATCGGGATGCACACCTCCAAGGATGACTATCTGATAAACACTTTAAGATTTGTCTCTGAAAAAGAAGAAACTCAAATATATGGTGCTATACTTCTTGATTGTTTAACCAGTCCTGAGATGAAGGAAACTAAAGCATACAAGACTTACCTTGGTTTTGCTTCAGGAGCCACACCTCCTAAAAAGGCGTGAAAGTTCAAGAAGCCAGCCTCTCCTAAACTCACTACTGTCCCAGTTTCAACTAAAGAGCCTATGAGAAAGTCAAAGAGAGTAAAGAGACCTGCGAAGAAGACTACTAAAGATCCAGCAAGAGGTGTTATTATTAGAGAAACTCCTGAGATACTAGTTTCTAAGAAGAAGGAAAAGGTGGATATTACTCGAGGCAAAGGAATTGAATTACTCTCTCAAGTGGCTTTAACTGAAGATGCTCAATTTGAAGAAGTTCGAAAGAAGAGTATGAGGGATTTTCACACGACTCATCCAAGTGGATCTGGTACAGTTACCAAAACTGCTCCAAGTGTTGCCAAAATTAAACCTTCTATTACAAGTGAAGGAATTGGTGTTAAACCAGGGTTCTAGATGTGACAGAAGAAGAATCATCTAAAAGTGAAGCTGAATCTTAGGGAAAAGATAAAGATGATAGCAACAATAAACAAGAGTCAACTAGTGAAGACAATGATCAAAAGAATGACAGTGATGATGACAAAACCCAATCAGACAATGAAAATGAGTCGAATTCCAAACATGAAACTGATGAGAATGAATCGGGTTCCGAATCTGATCAAGACCAAAATGAAGAAGATGAAGATGATGAAGAAGAAGTAAAGGACGAACTTGTTAAAACCCCGTCCAACGATTTTGATGATGAAGATGAAACAAAGTTTACTGATAAAGCAAAAGGTGATGAAGATGAAGAGATGGATTACACTACCAGTCAGCTATACGATGATGTGGATATATGGCTGAATGAACCAGTTGATTATGATAAAGGGTTTGTTCAAGAGGAGGGTACCGATGCTGCAATGACTAACATTCAACAAGGGAATGAAAATCCGGAGATCTTACAAGTCATAGAAGATGCTTATGTGATACTTTCTACTGTTCCACCGAAGAATGAAGTCCTAGTTACCAGCTCTTCTCATTCATCTGACTTGGCGGCTAAATTCTTAAACTTCTTAGATATTCCTCATACAGATGGTGAAATTGTTTCTCCAATGGATGTTCACGTCCATCATAAAGTACCAAGCCAGCAAACACCCATACTCCTTACAGTACCAGTCTTGGTTATCTCTGATTCTTCGCCAGTATTCTCCACCGTCATCCCACAATCTTTACCATCCTTCACTTCTCCACCACAAAAATCAACACCAACACCACCACCAACAACTGAAGCTACGAATCCTCAATATGCACTTCCTAATTTCACATCCGTCTTCCAATTCAACAATAGAGTCACAGCATTGGAAAAAGAAGTTGCTGAGCTTAAAAAGGATCCTCTCTACACTCAAGTGACAGGTTTAGTTGATGATCATCTAGATGCAAGATTAGGAGCAACCAGAGATGAATTCATAAACTTCCTTTAGGGGTCACTAACTACAAGGATTACAGAACAAGTTCAGAATCAACTGCCTTAGATTCTGCCAGAGGAAGTGTCTAACTTTACCCCCTCCCCCCGGTGATCTAAAAGATGGTTAAAGAGTCACTTGAAGACGTTGTTCTAGCCAAAGAGTCTTCTCAACTAGAATCTTCATATGAGGCTGCTACAACGCTTAAAGAATTTGAGTTGAAGAAGATTCTTATCGACAAAATGGATAAAAGTGAATCTTATCTGGCAGCTCCTAAACACAGAGAATGCTATAAAGAATTGAAAAAATCATATGATATCGGCAAGACTATCTTCTCTACTTATGGTAAAGTGTATTCATTGAAGGGAAGCCGAAAAGACAAAGATGAAGACCCTTCCGCTGGATCAGACCGAGGGTTGAAGAAGTGGAAGACTGGTAAGGATGCAGCACCAACAACAAGTCCTAAAGCTAAAGAGTCACAGTCTGGCTCATCCAAAGGTGACAAGTCTCAATCAAAATCTTCTAGAAAGTCTATTCAGTTAGAGGAACCAGAGTTTGAGATTGCAGATTTAGACATGCCATAAGATCAAGAGGAGAACCTGGGTAATGATGATGTAGAACCCAAGGAGAAGGTTGAATCTAAACATGATTAGTTTGTTAGGAATTTTGTATAACAGAATTAATTCTGTTAGTAGTATAGTTAGTTCTGCTAGTATAATAGTTAGTACTGGTAGAAGGTTTATCATAGTTAGTACTGGCAGTATTAAATAGTTAATATTGTTTATGTAATAGTTAAGTCTGCTTACGCAGAAGTTAGTTAGAGTTAAAGATATGCATGAGATATCTTTGGAAAAGATATGCATTATCTTTATACGCGTTTTGTAAAGCCCATTAGGGTTTCTTTATTCTATAAAAGGATCCCTAGGCATAGTTAGTAGATATAGTTCTACAGAAGATCACAAAGCTCATATAGTAATCATAGTTTGTAATCTGTAATCTAGGCAGATTCAAAGTTCAATATAAAAGTGTTTTAAATTGTGTTCTTCTTTACATTGTTGATTAAATTCCACGTAATCAATAGTGATTAATCATTGTTTCATCATTGTTACTTTAGATTTATCTAAGGCAACAAACCCTTTACAAGCTAAAGGTTAAGATCCATTAACCAAAGGGATCCTACAAGTGGTATTAGAGCTTGTGAGGAAACTTTGAAAAAGAAGAACTTCTTGTGAATCAGAATAAATACAAATCAAAGAGATGGCTGATCAAGATACTCCTCCACCAAAAATCACTGCTATAAAGATCCCTATCATTAAGAAGGGAGAATACGATATCTGGAGTATGAGGATGAGACAATACATTTGTCACACAGATCATAATCTGTGGGATATTATTGTCAATGGAGATCTGGAAGATGAGGCTACATCTTTAGGAGAACAATCTAGTCCTCCTGTTCCTAAGACTGCAAAACATATGGCTGCTAGAAGGAATCAAGAAAGGATTAAGAGCATCTTGCTCTTAGCAATACCTGATGAGTACCTCCTCAAGTTCCACAATGTTCCTGATGCTAAATCTTTGTGGGCTGCAATAAAATCTAGATTTGGAGGTAATGAGGAATCCAAAAAGATGCAAAAGAATGTTCTGAAACATCAGTTTGAAAATTTTGTTACTGCATCTAATGAAACTTTAGATAAGGCTTATGATAGATTTCAGAAACTCATAAGTCAACTGGAAATTCATGGAGCCTATGTATCAAAGGAAGACATTAATCAGAAGTTTTTAAGAAGTCTTCCTCCTTCATGGAGTCAAATAGCACTGATCATGAGAAATAAACCAGATATTGATGAGGTTGATATTGATGACCTTTACAACAATCTTAGGGTGTATGAAGATGAATTGAAAAGGTCTTCAGGTTCCAACTCTGCTTCTCAGAATTTGGCTTTTCTTTCCTCTGAGAATACTAACAGTACTAATGAAGTTAGTACTGCCAGTGGAGATTTTGGGGTTAGTACTGCTGGTGGAATTAATCAAGTTCCATCTACTCCAAGTGCTCATGATATAGCTTACTCCTTTCTTGCACAACCAACAACCAGTCCTCAACTTGAGAATGAGGATTTTCAGCAGATGGATGGAGATGACTTAGAGGAATTGGATCTTCGATGGCAGGTGGCTATGTTGAC
Organism: Tanacetum coccineum; assembly: GCA_026074375.1. Classification (NCBI taxonomy): domain Eukaryota; kingdom Viridiplantae; phylum Streptophyta; class Magnoliopsida; order Asterales; family Asteraceae; genus Tanacetum; species Tanacetum coccineum. The sequence continues at coordinate 12,561 of BQNB010088755.1, read as the reverse complement.
TGTTAGAGTAAAGAAGTTCATTTAGAGGACAGGAAGAAATATGGACTTCAAAGAAAAATGACCACTTTCTCTTGATAAGTCAAAGATTGAGTGCTACAACTGTCACAGAAAAGGGCATTTTGCTAGAGAATGTAGCTCTGGAAGGAGTCAAAGAAGAAGACCCTATGGTAATAGGAGCAATGCACAAACAACTGAATCTTCATCTCAGGCATTGGTGGCTCAAGATGGTCTAGGAGGATATAACTGGAGCAATGATTTTGAAGTTGAACCAGTCAACTATGCTTTGATAGCAATCTCTTCATCAAACTCTTCAAGTTCTTCTGATAGTAAGTTACAAAAATGTTCTAAATGTCTTGAATCATTTAAATGTCTTCAAAAGAACTATGATACTGAGAGAGAAAAGCATAACAAAGCCAAACTAGAAATTAGGGGTTATGAGATAGCTTTAGAGTCACTAGAAGCTAGAATTCTTAGACATGAAAAGAATGAATTAGCTTGGGGTGAGAGATATGAGTTTCAAGATTATGATCTTAAGTGTAGAGAAATAAAAATTAACAACTTAAATCTGGAATTAGAAAAGGTTGTTAAGGAAAGAGATGAATTGAAACTCAAGATTGAAAAATAGGAAGGGTCATCAAAGAATCTCACTAAGATACTCAATAGTCAGATGAGTACTCATGATAAAAATGGATTAGGGTTTGGTACACAAATGGATGATTTGAGTAATAAATCTAAAACTGATAGTGAGAACAGTTTGACTGTTTTTGAGGTAAGGTCTAGTGATGAAGAGAGCACACTAGCAAATAATAGGTTCACTAAAGCAAATGAGTATCATGTTGTTCCCCCTCCAATTACAGGGAACCCACTAACTCCAAGAGCTAATATATCATTTGCAGGACTAGATGAGTATGCTTTTAGAAATAAAATCATAGAGTCTAAGACAACTAAAACTAACAAGATTGTAGGTACCACAAATGAAGAATCTATAGTAAAACCTAAGTCTGTCAATGAAACAGTTGTGTCTAAGTCAAAGATTAATAGGGATGAAGTCATCATTGAGGATTGGATCTCAGATGATGAGGATGATGTATGTGCTGACAAAACTGTTAGTTCTGTTAAGCCTAATGTGACTCAAGCTGTTAGGAGTCAAGCTGATAAAAGTGGTCAAACTTCACAAAATCAAAGGATTAGTTTTAAGAAAGTACATAAAATAAAAGCTAGTTTTGTTTGCAAAAGCACTGGCCACTTGATAAAAGACTGTGATTTCTATAACCAAAAGAGTCCCGAACCTAGGGTTAAGAATGTGGTCAATACTAGGAAGAGGGTAGTCAAACAAGTATGGGATTATGGCAAAAGGGTAAATCACCAAAACATTTCAAAAAATTTGAAATACCCTCATGTAAAAAGGACCTTTAACCCATCAGCAGTACTAACCAAAGCATGTTTAGTTAATACTGTTAGATCAAATGTTAGTACTGCTAGGTCTATTAGTATTGTTGGGCCTGTTAATACTGTTAGACCTATTAATACTGCTAGTCTATTGGTCTCAAAAATAACACAATCTAATAGTGTTATTAGACCAAATCACCCAAGATTGGACATTGTAAGACCAAAAGCTTCAAACACACCAATCAAGAGGTCTTACTTCACCCAACCAGTTTATGGACCAAAAGACTTAAAACCTGATGTGAAAACTTTTGGGGTTAAAAACATGACTACTATTGGGACAAGGGCAGTAGTTAGTAAGGGTAAGGTGGAAAATGTCCTTAAGAAGGATAAATGGGTATGGAGGCCAAAGATAAATTACCAGGATCATGTGTACAAATATAATGGCTCTTACATGCTCAAGAAATTTAAGTATGTAGACCCAAAAAGGATTTCCATGTCAGTATTGACTTGGATCCCTAAGAGACACTAATTCTTTTACCTTTTGTGCAGGGCAATCCAAAAATCTTGTTACAGGATCATGCAGTGGTGGATAGTGGTTGCTTTAGCCATATGACTAGCAACAAAGCTTATCTTTCAGACTTTGAAGATTTAAATGGAGGCTTTATGGATTTTGGAAGTGATCCCAAAGGAGGTCAAATAACAGGTAAAGGTAAAATCAAAACTGCAAATTTAGACTTTGATGATGTTTACTTTGTAGATGAACTTAAGTTTAATCTTTTCTCTGTCTCACAAATGTGTAACAAGAAAAACAGTGTCCTTTTTACTGAGTCTGAATGCCTTATCTTGTCTCCTAGCTTTAAGCTTCTTGATGAAAGTCAAGTTGTTCTTAGAGCTCCTAGAAAAGATGGTGTGTACAGCTTGGATTCAAAGAACATTGTTCCTTCTGGAGGTATAACTTGTTTATATGCAAATGCAACATCAGATGAGTCTAAATTATGGCACAGGAGATTAGGTCATGTAAATTTCAAAAATATAAATAAACTTGTTAAAGGTCACCTAGTTAGAGGTTTACCTTTAAAAGTTTTTGTGAATGACCACACTTATGTTGCCTGCAAGAAGGGTAAGCAACACAAAGCTTCCTGTAAGGCCAAGTTAGAAAGAATCATCAGAAAGCCCCTAGAATAACTTTATATGGACGTATTTGGACCTGTCTATGTAGAAAGTATTAACAAGAAAAGGTACTGCTTGGTTGTGACTGATGATTTCAGCAGATTTAGTTGGGTATTTTTCTTAGCTACCAAGGATGAAACATCTGAAATCCTTTGTAATCTTATCATAGGCTTAGAAAACCAGTTGAATCATAATGTTAAAATCATTAGATGTGTTAATGGGACAGAGTTTAAGAACCATGCTATGAATGAATTTTGTGCTAAGAAAGGAAAAAAAGGGAGTTTAGTGTGGCTAGAACTCCACAGCAGAATTGTGTTGCAGAAAGAAAAAATAGGACCCTAATTGAGGCAGCTAGAACTATGTTAGCAGACTCACTTTTACCTATCCCATTTTGGGCAGAGGCAGTTAATACTGCTTGCTATGTACTGAATAGGGTATTAGTGACCAAACCTCAAAATAAGACACCTTATGAACTATTAATAGGTAAATCACCTAGTATTAGTTTTATGAGACCTTTTGGGTGCCCCTTGACTATTTTGAACACCTTAGATTCCTTGGGCAAATTTGATGGGAAATCTGATGAAGGTTATTTGCTTGGATACTCTACCTCTAGTAAAGCCTTTAGAGTATACAACAAAAGGACCAAAAGGGTAGAAGAGAATCTGCACATTAATTTTCTTAAAGATCAACCAAATGTGACAGGAACTGGTCCTAATTGGATGTTTGATCTTGATTTTCTCACCACTTCAATGAACTATATTACTATTAGTGTAGAAAATCAGGTTAATGTGGATGCATGTACACAAGATTCTTATGTTGCAGGTTCATCAGGAAAAGATAAAGGACCTACTCAGGAATACATACTGCTTCCACTACAACCTCATAGGACAAGGATTCCAGTAAAGGATGTTGTTCAGGATGCACAAGAACAACCTTCTGAAAATGCTTCTCCAGACAAGGATATACAAGATTCAGAAGATGTTATTGATAAGGAAGGACAACATCAGATGCCAGAAGATGAACAAGTCTTGCATGATGAACTTGAGAAGATGGTTACTCAGGAATTGACTGCTAAAGCTATAAATGATGCTACAAACAAGCCTTTGAAGAAGAAAAGAGAGGCAGCTAAGGCAACCATATTAACAAACATAATATTTGTAGGCGATCCCTCTGTTAGTACTTCCAACTCACCATTGTTAGTACTAGGCTAACACACCAATATGCAAATGCTGCTAAATACTGCGCCAACTTGTGCAAATACTGGTGTTCATCATTATGTCTATCTTATAGGACAAATACCAATTGATTGCATCTACTCACCTAATGCTAAGTTATTAAAAGAAAAAAAAAAATTAAAAAAAGACGGGGAGGTAACCGGGAGGTGAAATGTAAAACTATGATCCTAATATGCCTGACTTAAAGATGATTCTAGATGTTATATCCAAATGATGGCATATTCAGATGGAGCCTATGAGATGAAGATTGTGGGTACAAAGGCTTGATTTCAACCAATATTGAAAACACCATGATGTTCAGAACCTATTCCCACACTCAGATTCATAAGGATCACCCTAAAGTTCAATTCAGGAGATCCAAACTCAAGCAGTTCAAACAAGAGAAAATATCCAGAAAGGTTTCTTCATACAACAAGCTTTGTGTAAGCTACATCTAAAATCAGAAGAGAATAAATCAAAAAGACCATCAGAACGTCTGTTAGTCATGTTACCTCGTCCAAAGAAGATACCCAAGACAATATCACAAAGCCTTGGAGGATGAAAGTGAGGTTGAAGCAATGCAAGAGGAAATAGCTCTAGTTTCAAATTACCAAGGTTTGGATATTTATTGGATTTGCCATTTGGGAAAAAGGCAATTGGCACAAAGTGGGTCTTCAGGAATAAGAGGGATAAGAGGAGTATTGTTGTAAAAAACAAAGCAAGGATTATAGCACCAGGGTTTAGATAGGAGGAAGGTATAGACTATGATGAAGTTTTTGCACCTGTTGCCAGGATTGAGGCAATCAAGTTGTTTTTAGCTTTTGCATCATTCATGTGTAGGGAATTCTTTCTAAACAAATGGAAGTTTTAGAGCGCATTTCTTTATGGCACTATTAAAGAGGAGGTATATGTTCATCAATCTCCAGGATTTGTTGACCCTACTCATCCTAACAAAGTTTATAAGGTGATCAAAGCTCTTTATGGTCTACATCAAGCTCTTAGAGCTTGGTATGAAACACTTTCTTCTTTCCTGCTAGAAAATGGTTTTAGGAGAGGTACAATAGACAAAACATTGTTTATCAAGAAGAACAAGAGTGACATTATGTTAGTCTAAGTGTATGTGGATGACATAATTTTTGGCTCTACAACGCAGCCTATGTGTACTGAGTTTGAAGATTATATGCACAAAAGATTCCAGATGAGCTCCATGGGTGAATTCACATTTTTTTGCGATTGCAGGTGAAACAACAACTTAATGGAATCTTTATTAGTCAAGACAATATGAGCAAACAACATAAAAGTTTGGATTTATGTTCCATCAAAATACTACTACCTCCTATTGAGTCAAATAAGCCCTGGTCAAAGATGAAGATGGTGTAGATGTAGGAATGTGCATGTCTACGTCTAAATGATAGGTTCCTGATGAATTTGAACAGCATCAAGCCATACATCCTGTTAGCTGTCTGTGCCTATGCTAGGTCAGATCACCTCGAAATAACTTCACACTTAAATGCAGTAAAAAGGATTTTTAGGTACCTCAAACATCAACCCAAACTAGGGTTATGGTATCCTAGGGATTCTCCTTTTGAACTAGAAGCTTTATCAGACAGTGATTATGGAGGCGCCAGTCTTGACAGAAAAACAACAACAGGTAATTGTCAATTTCTGGGTAGAAGACTGATTACTTGGCAATGTAATAAGCAGACGATTATGGCAAATTCTACTACTAAGGCGGAATATGTTGCAGCTGCTAACTGTTATGGGCAAGTACTATAGATACAGAATCAGATGATGGATTATGGCTTTAATTTCATGAACACCAAAATCCATATTGACAATGAGAGTACCATATGTAAGTCCAACGAATCTTGTCAATCCACTCACGGACCATGCAAATTTAGATTCCGACACACTACATAAGGGAATTGCTATGAGAAAAGAATTGATACTGTTTATCATATTCCACACTGATGCAATGTTGCAAGACCTTACTCCACCAAAGATTTATGTCACAAGATTTTAAATTTTTGAGTGGTTATCAATGGGATTGTTAAATTTAAGCTACATGTGAGGGAAGATTCACTGTAAAGTTTGTACTTGTAGTTTAGTAATCTGTAGTTAGAATTATACTAACTAAGGTATTACTCCTGGAAGTATAGATTGTTTAGTTCAGGTTAATACTGCCAATATGAGTATGTCTAGCAGTAATTTTCTTGTTTTTGTGTGACTAACCTTTTTCAGACAAGCATGGATTTGAGATGGACGGAAGTTGTCATGTAGCTTTCTCATATCGGTCTGTAAAGTGATAAAGTACCAGAGAAAAGTTAATACTGATATGTCATTATTAATACTGGTAGCCTACAAGTTAATTCTGGTAGACAAAAGTTAATACTGCTATGTCATATTAATACTGGTAGACTGAAAGTTAATTCTGTTAGGCCAATTTTAATACTGGTAGATGACCGTTGATGCTGGTGAGGGAAAATTGACTTTCCTTATTTAAATATTACCGTTAGATATTTTTACGGCAATTACTTCGCGTTTAGGTTTCTTAATTGGATAATTACTGAATTTAATTCAATAAATATCTTTATTCACTATAAAGATACTACTTTTTCAGTCGGTCAAATCAGAAAAAAACCTTAGTTTATCAATCTGTGAATTTCAAAGTGCCTCGTCTCGTACGCGAGCACTTAGTTACTCAAACGAACCAAACCCAGCACTCAAGTTTGATTACTCACAACTTCTGTTCCTCAAGAACTAAAGATGGCCAATTTAAGGTACTCGGATAAGCATAACATGGTTGCTTTTCTTAAGAAACCTACTAAAAGTGTTGGTTTCACTGAGATAGTGGATTTTCTCAAAGGTACTTCACTCAGGTATGCCTTAACTCATAAACCCACTATCTATGATTCCCTAGTTAAACAGTTCTGGCAGACTGCAACTGTCAGAACACTTGCTAATGGGATTCAAGAGTTGGTAGACTCTATAGATAATAAGGAGTATATCATTACTGAGGCATCTATCAAAATTCAACTTCAATTGGCAGATGCAACATGTATAACTAATTTACCAGATACTAAAATTTATGATGGACTAGCCACATTGGGGTATGTTTCAGAGGGAAAACTTACTTTTTAGAAAAAGAATTTTACACCCCAATGAAAGTTTATAATCCACAATATTCTACACTGCATAAGCCCTAAATCTAGTGGATGGGATCAATTTGTAGTAACATTGGCTACTAGCATAATACTGTGTATTCTAGTAATAAGGTTTATAATTTGTCAAAAATGATTTATGAAGTGAATGGTTTCACAACTTGGAGAGTAATACTAAATTTCTAATGTATCCAAGATTTTTACAAATATTTTTGGATATAACTACTTGAAAAAAATAGGAAGTACTTGCCCCAAAGTAAAGAACGATACACCCCACGGAGATGACGCCAGGAATCTTGCCCCAGGGAAGCAAGCCACCCACTAAATTAGGCCCACAGCCCAAGAAGCCCAATGAACTTCCGACCGTACATCCCCTCGACCACGCCACCCTCTACTAACCCACGCCAACAGAGCCCCCGACAACTCCCCGCCCTGCCTGCCCCACCACCCGATCTCTCCCTCACCATGGAACCAGGCCCCAGAATAACCCATTGACCACGCGCAACCCTTCCCTCCCCAGAAACCAACACTGCCCCAGTCGCTGATAGGCCCACTGCTAGAGAACCACCGACAGGCCACCATAAACGACACCCAGACATACGAAACCTTGCCACCAGGACAAAAGAAGAATGAAACCCAATGCAAGATACTTTACCATAAAAAGATTTTTGTAAATATGAAAATAGGCTTTGCAGGGGAAACAAGTACCCTTGCTGCCTGCAAGTTGCAGGTGCAAACACCAGATCAAGGAGAGGATCATCAATCTCACTAGGCTCCCAACCCCACACCTAACCAGTACCATCCATCACAACTCACCACCAATTTCCTGCAACCACAACCCTCATCACCCCTCGGTCTATTCCAGACAAGGGCTATGAGATTCCGACAGTCTCAATGTAACTACTTCACCCTTGTATCAGATGAGGCAACTAACCACAGGTGTGGAGTTGAAACTGCGGGAGCAACCACTAACAACCCTCTGGCATAGATGCAGGAATGACAATGGTAACATTCATGATATCTTCACTTCATGGTCTCATGACAGCACCTTTCCCTAAAGAACACAATCCACATGAAGAGCTGATGGACAGATTGAAACTAAAAGAAAATGATGGACATTGTACCTAAACTGTGTTAAGAATTGATCATTTGAGAAAGATCTCACTAGACAAATAGTACCTATAGGAAGGTCAATCTGACTTTTGGTTTAAAGGGTGTTGAAGCAACATGCAGCTGCCTGAAGAGAAAATCACGAAAGGTTTATTATTGTCTGAATCAGAGGATGAAGAACAAGAGGATCAGGGGAGGAAAATTCAAGATATAGATGATGATCCTCTAGTTTCTTTGGTCAAAAATTCTATGGAAGAAAAAGAAGCAGATTTTGTTACTCCTAAAAAGGTTAGTGCTTCAGAGGAGGCACAAAAGGAAGATATTAGTCCTACAATCTTAGAAACAGCTAAAACTTTATCAAAGGTTGCTTCTCATAATGTTAGTACATACAAGAGGAGAGCAAGGTCAGCTAGTAAGGGTTAAGATATTGGTATTGGTATAGATTTCTTCAGTGTAGCAAAAGAGAGACTTAATTATCGATGTTTTGAAGTTAATACTGATGTTAAACCCAGTTAGTTGCAGGAGTTAATACTGGTAATACACCAGTTAGTACTCCAAGTGTAATTCAGACTGTGAATGTGATTGTTCCTTCTCCAGTTAAAAGTCAAAGGGAAGGAAAAGCACCAATGACTTCAGAAGATGTTCAAGCTACTCAAAAGACAAAAGAACAGATAAGACAAGAAGAAGCTGGTCTTGCAGAAGCTATAAGGTTGCAAGCTTTATAGGATGAAGAGAATGCAAGACAAGTTCATTTAGATGCTTTGTTGGCTAAGAGAATACAAGAGGAGCAAGAACTATCTGAACAACAACAGAAAAGAAAAGTTGAAGTTCAAGAAGCATCACAGTTCTATACAGAAGAGGATTAGGACACTATTAGAGCAAAGCTTGAAGCAAATACAGAATTAAAAAAAAGTCTCCAAGGAGAAAATGTGTCTAGTGATGATTTTGCAAAGAGGATGATGGACATGACAAATCAGAAAAAGAAGTATTATGCAAAACAGAAGGCTAAAGAAAAGAGAGACAATCCCATGATACAAGCACAGCAAAGAGACTATATGAGTACCTTCATCAAAAATCAAAGCTCTTGGAAAATGGCTCAGTTAAAGAAGCTTACTTTTGAAGAGCTCAAGGTTGAATTTGAAAAGCTGATGAGGAGCATTGAAAGTTTTGTGCCTATGGGATCTGAAGAAAGAGTTAAGAGAGCAGGTGTACAGCTAGAGCAAGAGTCTTCAAAGAAACAAAAGATTCTTGTTCCAGTCACAGAGGAGAAAGTTAAAGTTGTAAAGAAAGAAGAGCCAATAAAGAGAATAGGAAAAAGGAAGAAGCAAAAAAGCTAGGAAAGGTACACATGCTGACAAAATTGCAAAGCATGAAGCTGAAGAAGACATGGAAGCACTTGTGAAAGGTAATGATACAGATTCTTCTTCAGGTACTGATATTCTAGTAAGTGTTGTTCCAGTAGCTATCAAACCTCCTAGTATAGCTAATTGGAAGATAATCAAGCTAGGGAACAAGGGTGTGTATCAGATTATAAGAGAAGATGGAACTTATATCACTTACATAAATTTTGGAGCTATGCTTAAAAGTATCTCAAGGGATGATCTTATAGAGTTATACAGGTTAGTTATGCAAAAGTATAGGTACATAATAACTAAGATGAGTATGATGAGGAGATATTTTATAGTTATCTTACAGACAATTGTTTGATCCACCTTCTAAGATACACAACCTATATATGGAATTTACCATATCAATAAAAGATGCTAAGATGGAGATATTATGACACTTGCCGAGTGCATTGTTTGACTTTAGAATCAGCTGATATCTACATGTTGACAAAAAGGAGATATCCTATACCAGCTGATGTGTGTCAAGCTATGTTGGATAAGAAGCTTCAAGGGGATAAAAAGGATGAGGCTTGCTATCAATTGTTAAAGTTAATAGAGAAGCAAGCTTAGAATAAGTTACCTTAAAATGATGGTGTTTAAAAGGTTTCTCAGTAGCTGCAAGTATGGTTTGGGTATCTGGAAGCTGCAATGAAGTTGAGACGTGGAATTGTTTAAGTGTTGGGTTTAGGGCAACCACACCAACAACAAGGTCAATCAGTTTCACCATGTCTAACAGACATTAAGAACTGACTAGTTCAAAGAAAACAGCTTTGGTAAAGACTTCTCAAATTTGTTGATGGCTGACAATTTGCCAAAAACTTTATGGTAAGCAGCTTACCATGTTATTAAAACAAAGAGTTGGCTACTCTAGAGCAAAAGGCTACTGGTAAAGAGATCCGCAAAATCCGTTGATAGCTGATAGTTAGCTAAAACAATAAGTTATATCAATGCACCTTCTTATAATGAAATTCGAAGCATAGAGTAGTCCATAGCAAACGGCTCATTTGTAAAAGACATAATCAAATCCGTTGATGTGCTGGAATTTGCCAAAAACAAGAAAACCAACATAGTTGATGTTGCTGTAATTTATAGGTGATTGATTTGCTGCCTTGACAAGGATTGAAAGCTATAAGGTGTAAGTAAAGATTACCAAGAACACTAAAAGAGTTCAAAATCATCAACGAGCAATTAAAGACGTGTTATGGAAGGCAATCCACAAATCATCAACTTGAAGAAACTTGAAGTTTAAACAAGTGAAGTACAAGTTTTAGGGGAGGAATAATGGAATTAAGTACACTAGAACGTACATCCTGTTTAGTAATACAGTTAGTTCTGCTAGTACACATGTTAGTACTGGTAGAAGAGTTAACACGGTTAGTACTTGTAGTGTATTATAGTTAATATTGTCAGTATAAAGATGTTAATACAGATAGTTAAAGTTTGATACTGGTTATGTAATAGTTAACGTCTTCTTAAGCAGAAGTTAGATTAAGAGTTAGCGATATGCATGGAGATATGTTAGGAAAAGATATGTAATATCTATATACACATTTTGTAAATCCCCATTAGGGTTTCCTCCTGGTTGTATAAAAAGGAACCCTAGGCATAGTTAGAATATATAGATCAATAGAGATCAATTAGCAATCATAGCTTGTTAACCTTTAAGATTCAATTATAAATACATAGGATTGATAAAGATCTTTTGGTTTTTTCTTAATATAGTTCTTCTTAGCATTAATGATTATGTTCCGCAAAATCAGATAGTGTTTCAATCATGTTCAATTATTGTGCTTTGTGATTAAACTAAAGTAACAAACACCTTTGCAAGCTAAAGGTTCAGATCATTCAGCAAGGATCCAACAAGTAAGTAAGTACTTATGAATAACTACTACCAAATGAATTCTATATAGCTATCGATCATCAACAAAGAGTTTGTGGAAATCGTATTATAAATTTACACAATGTATATAAGATAGTTTTGTCAATAGTACAAACACGTAACTTTATCGTTTTAAGCCCGTTTCTTACGTTTCTTATGTCAACGCTTTCGTATTAAGACGAGTTATAAAAATATTACATTTTCATCTTTTTAGTTCCCTGATGAATAGTGGTTATATTTACTGTACATTGGCAGTTTATACAATTTAGTATCGAAAAACCAGTAAAATGTCGTATTTTATTCGTTATAGCTTCATTTTTAGCGATTCTTTCGAGCACGTCTTTGTTATTAAAAGTTATATCATATTAATGATGTTTTCAAAATGTTCATGTCTGAGATGAACAATAATTTTTATAAAATTATTTTTATAAAAGTATTTATTATCGTAAACTCGCGAAATTCATAACTCCTTCGTTATTAATTGAAAAAATACGATTCTTATTGTTTTGGAATCTTAAAAATATGTGTGATCTGAGAAAAATAACCAACCTTATATATCAGTAGTATTTTGTAACTTGTTTTTATAAAATTTCTTTTATAAAACCGTTTATTAACGTATAACTTGTAAACTACGTATCTTCTTCGTTATTAATCCGTTTTTCGAGTTTCTTACCTTTTTGGAATCCTTATGAGATGTAGTATTTTATAAAAATATAAAATAAATAAGTTAAATTCGAATTCTAAACAACAAGTTTTGAAGTTTTCTTTAAAAACATGTTTAAGCTTGATTTTATAACTTTTAAGCTTAACCACTTTGTTACAAGTCTATTACAATACTTATCATCACATGACTTACATCCTTAGGGTCCCTAATTCATCATTTGTCCATATATTGTCCAAGAATCACAAGATCCAAATGTGTACACACTTATTTATCCATTGTAAAACCCCGTATTTAAGGTCACTACTAATATTCAACTTATATTTAATTTTCTAAATTTATAAAATGTTACTTTTCACTATTTTGTCATTTTATATATAAAAATCGTCAATTTTAAGTAAAAGCGTTATGATTTAAAATTTTATCCGTTTTTATTGATCAAGAAACCAATGATTCCGTATTTGGGCCTCGAGTGCCAATTTATTTTTATTTTTATAATATTTATCTTTCTTGTATTTTAAATTGCACCCGAGACGAAAATCACGGTTTAGGAAAAAATATCGGGCTAGGAAAGGTTTTAGGGCCCGAG
>BQNB010088754.1:0-27582 GCA_026074375.1 Tanacetum coccineum | reverse complement strand
TGCACTTAGTGTACTCTTAGGGGCCTTGTAATAGTCTTCATACTACCTTATAGGTGCGTTGCTCTAACGGGATACTAAGTAGACAGTGGGTTCGTGTAATTCGTTCATGACTTAGAGAATAGTTACATAGATCATCACAAGCGTGACAAGGTGATATGTGTTTAATCACATATCACTTTTCTTTGTAAAAACGAGCTTAAATGACCAAAAATACTTGAAAAATACATTGTATATGTTTGAATTGTAAATTATGTCTTGCAGGTAACGGATATATCAAAAATGAACAAAAACGAGGCTAAAACAGACAAAAACGAGCACGAGATTGGAAGAGAATGAGAAAACGAAGCCGAAGGCAAATTCATTTTTAATGGGTCGGGTCAGCCCATTAATATTTAGATTTTACCAAACCTTAAGTCTTAAATACACAAATTTAAGTCCAATCCATTATCCAATTTAAATCTTATACATTCCTGGCCTAAGAAATACTCAAAGCCCAAATTCTAAATACTGATCCAGTCAAAATGATAAAACACGCCATCTATTACTGTTTATCTTCCCCTTCATTTTCACCCTGTAAAGATTATAGGTAAAACCACCTCTCCACACGCTCCCCTCTCCTTCTAGAAAGCTAATGTGGCATGCGTGTTACCTCATCTCCTTGCCACGTTGGCGATCCTGAGCATAATGATTCGTGGATTAGACGTGTATCAAATCAAGGACTGTGATTTATTAATTTAAGATGGATTTTGATCAAGGGCTAAGGATTGAAGATGGGGACGTTCCTAAAGACCTAGAAGCTTCACTTTCAGCCTATAAATACCCACGGATATCACACAATGTATTTTTATCGAGTGTAGTGTATTATAGGAGTAGTGTAGCTTAAATTTTAGCTTATTGTCTTTCCTAATTGTAATTTTCCTTTCAAAATCATTGTAATCCCTTTTCATTTAATAAAATTCCAGCTTCTTAAATACTGTCTTTAAATTCTGTCTTTACTTTTATGCAATTAAATTAAAATGTGTTTGGAAGTTACTTAGTGAGCTTATATGGATAATAAGCCAGAAATGGATGGGCTTATGGTGATTTACCAGCTTATGCTGGAGCTTGTAGATTAGCTCTTAGAGCATTTTATGTCCTTGTTTAAGCAAAGGACAAAGTATACTTACTTTTACTCTTTTTAGCTTATTTGCTTATTTACCTTATTAATCTGCTTATTCAATGCTTATTGTTGCTTATTTATGCTTATTCTATCTTAATTTATCTTAATGTGTTTAGTTTATCGCTTATAATAGTTTAGTATGAGTTCTCGTAGAAACTGTCTCTATTTTAGTTAACATAGCTTATTAGTGTAGCTTATTAATAAGTTCTTATTCTTTTTATATATTTGTTTAATTTTCTTCTATAATCATTATTCTTAATCTGTGTTTGCATTTTAGAGCTTAACTAAGTCTGTTTTAGCTTTTAAATGAAAATTTAAAAGTTAAAGGAGTGTTTGGGTTAAGGTTTTAAAATGGTTCGAAAAAGATACATTATATTAACAGAAATACTCGACACTGTTACATAAAGTCTCATGGCTTCAAAATTGTTTCACCAGTAGAAATAAACATTTAAACACTATACCAAATGTCCCCAAAATGTAAATGAAGGACCACCAAATCTAATATGACTCTTCAAATTATTGACTTACCAATGTATCAGGCACCTCGTGCCTTATTAGACCTGAGAAACACATGCCTTAAAACGTCAACAAAAATTGGTGAATACCATAAGAGTTGAATATGTAAATCATAGTTAGTAGCCACAAGATTTCCAAGTAGTAAATGATAGGACAACAAATGCAACACATCAATAAAAAGTAATTACGTTTTCTTTCCTAAGCTCATAGACATTGGAAGCTTCGACACATGTAAGGAATGCAACAAAATTGCCAAAAAATTTGCGCCGTGAATGAAGTTCTAACGCCGCTAAACATCCCAATCCACATGTATAATCACTTTTGTTTACGGCAAACCCGGCACAGTGAGCTGCACTACTCATCCAAACGGATTCACTCCCAATAGAATTCTATTTATAACATTCAGCGCTCGCTAAACTACACATTGAACAGTATCATGATAATGGCTCAGTGGGTTTAATAGCAACTCAAGGCAAACACCAATCATCAGTAAATGAATGTAAACACTTGCGTCCGAGTTTATAAAACAAAGCATGTTCTCACGCCACAAGGATGTAACAATCGTATTAAATAATTATAAAAACATGGGGCACTAAGAACTCACCTTAGTCTCAATAGTCCCTAGAAAATGTATAGCAAATATCCAAGTAAGAATCACCGCAAATCCCTAAGTAAATACACACAGTTCAGTCTTAGTCTAATACAAATTTAAGGCTAAAGACTTACTGTAGAACCTACAATAAACATTGCTAGTTGATATATATACTGGTTATCACTATGGTTGGTTGGTGCATAACGTTTTTATGTATTTGTATTCACTTTATGGCCCTGTGGAAGGTATACGACTATGCACGAGCATTTCTGTATAGCGTTATAATTGTTATTACACAAAAAATTCGTATTTATTAAATCGGATGAAAATGGGGTTAGGTTTACTTGTCTAATATCCGAATCATAAGTATTGTCCGATTCGCTGAAGTGTTTATAAAAATCACCTTTGTTTATAAACTACAACCTTAGTTTATGTATTACAAACAGTCTCTTAAGTTTTGAAAATATAGTAATTTTACACTTTAGACCCTTAAGTTTTCACTTGTACATATTAGTCCTTCAACTTTACAAATTACACTTTAGGTCCCTTTTTATGTAACTAAATAGTCCCTAAAGTTTCATAATGACCAAAAATAGTCCCTTAAGTTATCAAAACAGTGAGTTAATAGTTTTAAACCTTTAAGTTTTAAAATTGACACATTTAGTCCCTGAACTTGTAAAAATCACATTTTTAGTCCGAATAAAGTCTAATTAGGGACAATATGTTTCATTGACTCCAATAAGCCAAATAAGCTGTGCCAGCTTATAAATAAGCTCGGACTACTTATTTTGGCTTTATTGGGCCCCATTAAGGTCCATTAAGCTTTTTTTTTAATGGTCCAATCTAGTTTTCAAAGATACAAAAGTACTTGTTAAGCTTATTTAAGTTATAATTATTAGTTTGGCTTATTAATAAGCTCGAATGAGCTTATTTAGGCCTATTGGACTTGTAGACCCTTATAAACCATTAAGCGCGAAATAAATAAAAAGGTCCATTTACCTTAAATGATTTCAACCTTAAACTTGTCCTAGTTTATATATAGCACTCTAGATTCCAATTAGAATGTTTTAAGTGTGGTGGCTTATTCAATAAGCTTGTCACGCTCATTAATGGGCTTTTTAGGCACCCATTATGGACTCGATAACTAAAGTTTAAAACTTTTGAGGCTTTTCTCCTTTATTGCCCATTGGCGTTTCTAAGCTTATTACAAGACCTATAAGCTGTCTAAGCTCACAAATAAGCTGTCAAAGCTTATTTGTGGCTTATGGACTTTAGTAGCTACGGTAATGGATATTGGTTTGAGTCTAGGTATTTTCGGGGTGTGTCTAAATATATTTTATTGCGAAACGTAAACCCTTTTACGTGACCAATTAAAATAGAATACGCAAAAGTTTAATAATAATCTTCTTAAAATCATCTTTTACTTGGTCGATGTACACCTTAATTTATTTGATGACCGTTTACATTAATTGATCATTTCTAGTCTACATCGATTTTCGCTTAACAAGTAAACATTAAAAGTAAACACGGCGATGTCGGACCACACAATACATAGTGGACGACATAAATAGGAGTCGTAAAAAATGACCTGAAATTGAGAAATGGCTACAGTCTCGCACCGCCTTTAAAAGAGCTTTATCCTCAAGCTAAGACCTGTAGTTGATGAACTGACAGCCCGGAATTTACACAAAGTGTGTAGTATTTCTTGTTTGCGAAACGACACTCTTCACGTTTCCTAGTGAAACGCAGGACATCTCCTAATGAGTGTCCAGCGAAACGCTTAACCAGTGGTAATTCGCACAACCTTCCCTTCAATCTTTGATCATCACCGATCCATGATTTCAACGTGCCTTCCACAAACTAAGCTTATCGCTCAACGGTGAATTCCTTCTAACAAGGCATGACTATAATGACGTTAATCGATCAGCGTAGCATTTCTCATATTAGATACATGGAAGGTATGGTGAAACTCTACTCAACACACTAGGGAAGTCCAAGCAGGTTAGGCAACTTCCCACTTATGGCTATCACCTTGATAAGGTCTGACGTATCTAAGGAATACCAAGCATTGCCCCGCTTACCGAATCGATACAACCACCCCTTTCCAAGGGTGAGACCTGAGCATAAACCCTAACTCCCCAACTTCGAACTCCATCGCTTTCGCTTCCGATCAAGACGTAACTCGTGCTGTCTATCCTGAGCAGCTTTGCATCCTCTGCTTGATCAGGACACTTTTCTGTTTTTTTTGGATCATATCCCGGACACAGTCACAATTTAAGCTTCACCAACTTTGGCCGAGCACCACCGGTGAACCTGACAGTCTTCGACCATCCAGTGACTCTTAATGGTGCGTCCTATACCTACACGTGATAACTGTTGTTATAGATGCAAACTCTGATAGTGCACAAATGCTTAACCCATCCATCACAAATATCGATCACGCAAGCACGTACAGGTCCTCGAGTAGTTGAATAGTCCTCCTCGTTTGGCATTAAGTTGCTGAGATGAGGTACGCAATGCTCATACTTATATCTGTACCCAAAAGCTTTCCTGAATGATTTTCGCAGAAACAATTGCACATGTGAATCCCATCACGATCACAGATGTAATGACAAAGGGAAATTAACGTGTCTGCTTACTATCCAATGTTAGGTACAAACCTTGCCAACATGTCCAATGGGTTCATTCTCCTTATTGGGCAAGAAGTGAGCAGATTTTTTTGTAATCGAATCCACAATCACCCGAAGATTGGTGCAAACTTGAGTAGACGACGTAGGAATCTTGGTGCGATAAAATTCCATCAAGACATATTATCCCACTATCCCACTCGGGTAGTGCTGGTTGTAAACTAAGCAAACGCCGATAGCCTATGGGTTCAGGGATACGACACTTGACCCTATCAAACAACATGTCAAGACTTGCTGAACATAGGGGAAATGATCAGCCTTCAATGTTTGGTTCCGACCAAAAGAGCTTTCTATCATGTCTTGGTCACATCTTTATCGCGAACAAGGATGATTAATACTTTGACTTGAGGGGATTCATAGCATAATTTACGGATCTCATAAGATCGCCATAAGAAATGGTAACTAACTCAAGCCGTTTTAAAACACAAAGTTCCATCGACGCGTGGCTCCAATTTCTCATTGGGTATATCCTTTCTTATCATGCCGCCTACATCTTCATTCACAAGATTTTCTGGTTTCTGGGCTTCGATCTGAGCTTCTAATATTCATTTGGGAATATTTAAGCCAATAGTCATAACCAAGGCTCGAACCCGCAATGGCTCAATCCGTTCCTTACGGCTCAATGCATCGCCACTACGTTCACAGCCATCCCCGGATGGGGTATCGAATGTCACAATCGTAAGCAATCAAGCAATTTTAGCCAACGGCGTTGCCACATGTAAGGGCTCCTTTTGACATCGAGAATAGTGATGTGTAGGATTTTATGGTCGCTGAAATACGTAGCATCTGGTTCCCAGTATAGATATATCACACTCCATATCTTTATCACAGCAAATATCACCGATCCAATTCTAGAATCATGAGTGGTGGTAAGTTACATTCTCTTGTGAACTTTAGATTGTCCGAGAAGCAAAGGCAATCACCTTCGTCTCTCTGCATCAATACAACACTAAACCTCTTGATGTGATGAGCATCACAGTAGACCATAAAGTCTTCGCTCCCTTCAGGTAAAGCCAGAATTGGCGCACTGCACAACTTCTACTTTATCAACTAAAATGCGTTCTCTTCCTTTTCACCCCAGTCAAACTTGATTCCTTTTTGAGTAAGTTTCGTCATTGATTTAGCAATCTTCGAAAATCCCGCGATGAATCTTCGGTAGTAACCAGCAAGACCTAAAAATTGGCGGATCTCCGTTGGTGTCTTAGGAGATGCCCAGTCTTTGATAGATTCTAGTCTTGGCGCTTGGGTCCACATTGTAGCCTCTCTATCAATGACATGCCCGAGAAATTGTACCTTCGGAATCCAATATTCACATTTTGAAAACTTTGTAACATTTCTCAATTTCAGGTCATTTTACGACTCCTATTATTTGTTACTGTTTATTTTGGTCCGATACGCGTTTACTTTTAAATTTACTTAAGCTAAATCGCGTAGACTAGAAATAATTCTTTAATGTAAACGGTCGTCAAATAAATTAAGGTTTACATCAACCAAGTGATATATAATAATTAAGAAGATAATTATTGACTGTGCGTATCTTATTTTTTTATTGGTCACGTAAAAGGTTTACGTTTCACAATAAAAATATATTTAGACACACCCCAGAATTTCCTAAACTCGTCTATACTCAAATCGATGCTCACTTTTATACCCTTAACATAAAAATTAACTTATTTTGTGTCATTAACCCTCATAGGACCGGTCACGCCCTAACATACTAGTAAACAAATTAATTCCTTTTACACTATAAGTATTAACCAACATGTGCTCAATTTAAAATTAGCAAAGCCTTGTACAACCTCTAACTCATTAATGAAGTGTACTAAAGGTATCTAATACAACTCATACAAGATTAAAACTTGATCTTTTGCCCTCCTAGCCTACTACACGAGTACAAGACTAGCACATACAAATCTTCCCTAAATCTTGTACAAATATGTTTCATTAAGAATGTGTACTAGATCTAGTAGCATCTTGATCAACACAATCTAACAGAAACTCTTGTACAACCTAAGACCAACATAAAACTCAGGTACTTGTAAAATCCTTGCACAAAGATTAATACCTTGTTTTCACATCCCCCCCACTTCCTAAAACGCCCGGTCACCCACATTAACCACTCAAGCAAAATCTTGCAATATCTGTACCTCACAAAAACCAATGAATACATGTCACTTTGAGTAACCCTAAACCACTCTGTAGCGTTCTTTAGTAATTAGGACAAGGTATAGGAAATAACTTTTGTGGCATAAAAAGAGGTTAAACAAGAGCTTTTTTGCACCACACATATCAAAACTAGCCAAACCAATACTTTCTTCTTCCTCCTATTACGTGTTCTGTTAATAGACGCCACACACACCCCACCACCGCACAGAAAATCTATGAACAACATAAACACTAAACATACGAACCCATTTACCCTGTAACAAATACAAACTAAGAATGCCAAGTGGGTTAACTCTTTTAAGGAAGCTAAACGGGATTTCCATTCAGGTTGCTAACACTCCACGCACGTCATCTCATTTCTTTTCACTCTAGGACCTTTGTAAGTCGACACTCATTCTAAACCATCTTTCATTTCATGTTATACGTATTTGACACGTTGTGTTAAGATAAATGGGTTACAAATTCGTAACCCGTTCCATCTCATTTCGTTTCATATGTTATATCGACTTGTGTGGCGTATAACATGACCCTTATTCGTAACATAAGTCATCCCTAGACAATCATAAGCTTACTTGACGTCTCTTGAACTCAAAAACAATAATAACATTTGCATGAAACATTTAAGCTCGATATTTAACGATTCCATACGTAAACGTTTTGTGAAAAACATGTTGGCTCGGCAAGGGGACTTAGAACTAGCATAATGTGTGTTACACGGCTTATTTAATAAGACATGGTGGCTTATTCGGTTTCATAAGACTCGAAAACAAGAATAGGTTGTAAAACTTAATATAAGTCGAAGTTCATACACGACACTTAGGATGTAAATATAAGCAAAACCACACGTACACTTTGTCATGCAAATGGTTGGCTTGGTTAAGGAGGCGGCGTAGTATCTAAATGTGATTTTGCATGAAAGAAACATAGCTTAAACGAGCTTATGTAAGCATCAAAGCTTATCGAGTTTAGGATACATTAATATAATGATAACAGTGGCATTTTAGCCATTGTTGGACCAGTTAAGCCCATTGAGGGCATAGCAGGCTCACAAGCCCAACCCACTGGCCCATTAGTCATTTTTATAAGCTTATGGCTTATTTGATAAGCCATTAAGCTTGAAGGAGCTTAACGAGCTTATGTAGCCACGGGCTTGGCTTAAAACCTACCCGGGCTAAGTTTGGGCCGCAAAGCTCAAACAAGCTCATGAAGCTCATTCAATAAGCTATAAGCTGCCAAACAGCTTATCTAATAAGCTCCAACAAAAAAACTTAACTTATTTTAAGCATGAGAAGCTTATGGACCTAATTGGATTAAGTATACACTTAGAAAATACCTGTCGGACCTTTAATGGACTCAAAAGCCCATTTACACGGCTTATGGCTTATAGGATAAGCCAATAAGCCAAAACAGCTTATTTATACTTAAGTAACTTAATTGAATCTAAACCTACTTAAAAAACTAGCTAAACACCTTATTGGACCTCAAAAGCCTATTTCAAATTAGTTATTGGGCCGAAAAGCCCAATAAGCTCATCCGAGCTTATTTCTAGAAGTAAACAACTTATTTTGCTTATTGAAGCTTAATGAAACCTATCGCCACTTTTTAGAACTTAATTAGGTTTAAAATGCGATTTTTACAAGTTAAGGGACTAAAAGTGACAATATCGAAACTTGGGGGGGTCAAAACTGTAAACTTACTATTTTTAGAAGTTTAGGGACTGTATTTGACCTTTTAAAAACTTAAGGGGCTGTTTGGAACTTGTTTGGACTAAAAATGTAACTTTTCTAAAGTTAAAGGACTAAAGGTGTAAATGTGAAGACCTTAGGGCTAAAAGGGTAAATATATTGTTTTCAAGGTATGGGCACTGATTTTGACATTTTGGGAAACTTAGTGGACTCGAAATATAATTTGCAAGCATAAGGGTCATAAGCGTAAGGTTGGAAACTAGAAGGACCAAATGCGTAACTTTGAGAAGTTAAGGGGTAAATAATGTAATATAGAGTTTTTATTAATTATTTGATAAATAGAATACTTGGAATATTTTTACGAAATAAATCAACGAGATTTATTAACGCGATTGATAAATATGAATATTTATTAATAAACACTATACCTATATATAATAGGTTATATATAATCGTACGTCCTTCCGAGAGCCAACAACTTAAACAAATTCTTTTGAACGTAAACGTCGCCACATAAGTATCGATAACATGACGACATTGAAATCTCAAAGTCATTGAAATTCATTATAGAGTCGTTAGCCTAAATATGTAGACTAAGACTTACCGTATTTACTTAGGTATTTGACGGTGTTATTTCTTGCTATACTTTGGTGTATTTGCATTTCGCGAGGAACTATTTGCTAATGTGAGTTCATAGCCCGATGTTTTATAATTATTTAAATGATTTACATCTTTGGGGTGAGAACATGCTTTGTTTTACAAATTAGACGCAAGTGTACATTTTATACTATGATTACGTGTTTGCGTGAGTAGCTATAACCCACTGGGCCCATTATCATGAACTGTCAATTGATAGATTGCGAGTGCGAATGTTATGAATAGATCTATTTGAGATTGACATCTCCGTTCGGGTGACTAGCTATCACCGGGAACGAACGATATAGTATGTCGGATGAGGGATGTTTCAGGTTAGAACATCATACAGGGCAATGTTGGCAATATTTATATTGCATTCATACATGTCGAGCTTCAGTGTCATGAGCTTAGGGAAATGTAATACCATTTTGTGATGGGTGCACAGGTTGCATAATCACGGGGAAATCTTGCGGTCCTACACTTTATTTACATAAACCTATGAAATCACCAACTTTATGTTGACATTTTTAAAGCATGTTTTTCTCAGGCCAATGAGGCACGAGGTGCTTAGAATACATTGGGGTCACTCTTTTGGGCATTAAAGATTTAGAGTCATTACATTTTGGGATATTTGTTATAAGCTAGAACCCTTGTTATTAAATTTTGAACAATTTACGCCGTTGGGCTTGGTATTAAACAAATTTCAATAAATCCAGTGCATCATGTTTTAAACGACTCTTTTAGAGGTCGTTCTCATATCTTGTGCTATTGATCTATGAAGTAACGCTCCCGAATACTTACATTCCCATGCGACCCAGATTTGGGGGTGTTACAATATGTCTCTTGTCAAAGGCCTCAATGACTAAGTCCTGGCTATGGCACTGACGTCTATCTCATATGAACTTTGGTGCAATCAACCATTTAGCTAGACACGGTCTTGTTCGAGGTCTCCCTAAGCTAAAATTTGAAAAGGAACATTTGTGTTCTGCTTGTGCAATGGACAAAAGCAAGAAGAAACCCCACAAACCTAAATCTGAAGACACCAACCAAGAAAAACTCAATCTCTTGCACATGGATCTTTGTGGACCAATGTGTGTCGCAAGTGTTAATGGAAAGAAGTACATCCTCGTCATTGTCGATGATTACTCTCGATTTACATGGGTAAAATGCTTAAGGTCAAAAGATGAAGCTCCAGATTTCATAATCAAGTTTCTCAAGATGATCCAAGTATGGCTTAAAGTGCCTGTTCGACGAATCAGAACAGATAATGGAACTGAATTTGTTAATCAAACTTTGCGTGAATATTATGAGAAGGTTAGCATCTCTCATGAAACATCTGTTGCTCGCTCTCCACAACAAAATGGTGTCGTTGAAAGACGTAATCGTACGCTAATTGAAGATGCCTGCACAATGTTGATTTATGCAAAAGCTCAGTTATTCTTATGGGCAAAAGCAGTTGCTACCGCATGTTACACCCAAAATTGTTCCATCATACGTCTTCGTCACGACAAAATACCCTATGAGCTTTTACATGACAAACTTCCCGACTTATCCCTTTTCCATGTATTTGGTGCACTCTGCTATCCGACAAATGATAGTGAGAACTTGGGTAAGTTACAACCGAAGGCTGATATTGGTATTTTCATTGTCTATGCACCCATAAAGAAGCATTCTGAAATTTACAACGACATCCATACGTATTTCGAACAATTCTGTAGCTTTGATGGAGGCCGACTGCCATGCTTTTAAACACAGCAGTTCAGGACCGCACTTCATGAAATGACTACTGCAAACAATCAGTTCAGGACTCGTGCTCAAACCCTCCTCCTTTCAACCCGTTTGTACCACCCTTAGAACTGATTGGGATATTTTGTTTCAACCGTTGTTTGATTAATTACTCACTCCTCCACCTAGTGTTGATCACCCAGCCCCTGAAGTCATTGCTCCAATTGATAAAATAGTTGCTCTGAACCCGCTGCATCAACTGGTTCACCTTCCTCAACAACCGTTAACCAAGATGCACCATCTCCTAGTAACTCTCAAACAACACACGAAACTCAATCTCCTATCATTCTTAACGATGTTGAAGAAGACAATCATGACTTAGATGTTGCACACATGAATAACGATCTGTTCTTTGGTATTTCAATTCCAGAAAATGATTCTAAAGCATCTTCTTCTTCGGATGTTAATTCCTACTCGTTGTACAAACCGTGCTCCAAACTCAGACACACGTTGACACAATGGACCAAGGATCATCCTTTAGACAACATCATCGATGAACTCGAAAGACCTGTTTCCACAAGACTCCAACTTCATGAACAAGCCTTATTTTGTTACTACGATGCCTTTATCTCATCAGTTGAACTAAAGACTTATAAAGACGCATTAACTCAATCATGTTGGATTGAAGCAATGCAAGAGGAGCTGAATGAATTTGAGCGTCTTGAAGTCTGGGAACTCGTTCCTCGTCCAGATAAAGTGATGGTTATTACTTTAAAATGGATCTACAAGGTGAAACTTGATGAATTAGGAGGAATTCTAAAGAACAAGGCTCGTTTGGTTGCTCGTGGTTATCGTCAAGAAGAGGGAATTGATTTTGAGGAATCCTTTGCTCCAGTGGCTAGACTTGATGCTATTCGAATTTTCCTCGCATATGCTGCCCACATGAATATGGTTGTCTACCAAATGGATGTAAAGACGACATTCTTGAACGGCATTCTGCGCGAAGAAGTTTATGTTAGCCAACCGGACGGGTTTGTGGATCAAGACAATCCGAATCATGTGTATAAGCTTAAGAAGGCTCTTTATGGGTTGAAACAAGCTCCTCGCGCGTGGTACGATCTGTTGTCAAAGTTTTTACTTTCTCAGGAATTCTCTAAAGGAACCGTAGATCCCACATTATACATAAGAAGACAAGGCAAAGATCTACTCCTGGTACAAATCTACGTTGATGATAAAATCTTTGCGTCTACTACACCTGAATTATGTGACCAATTTTCCAAAATAACGTGTTCTCAGTTTAAGATGCCGATGATGGGCAAAATATCATTTTTCTTAGGACTACAGATTTTACAAAGTTCCCAAGAGGCATCTTTATAAACCAGTCTAAATATGCTCTTGAATCTTTGAAAAAATATGGTATGGAATCTAGTGACCCCGTGGATACTCCCATGGTGGAGAAATCCAAACTGGATGAAGATACACAAGGGAAAGCCGTTGATCCTACACACTATCGTGGAATGATTGGCACCCTTATGTATCTCACAGCCAGTAGACCAGACCTTACATTTGTTGTATGCATGTGTGCCCGGTATCAGGCAAAGCCTACCGAAAAGCACTTACATGCTGTAAAAAGAATCTTTAAATACCTAAGAGGAACCGTTAATAGGGGACTCTAGTATCCAAAGGATTCTTCTATTGCTCTAACAGCTTATGCAGACGCTGATCATGCGGGTTGCCAAGATACTAGACGAAGTACATCTGGATGTATGCAATTATTGGGAGACAGACTTGTTAGCTGGTCATCAAAAAGGCAGAAAAGCGTTGCGATATCCAGTACGGAAGCTGAATATATAGCCTTGTCTGGCTGTTGTGCTCAAGTCCTTTGGATGAGATCACAGCTTACCGACTATGGCCTTGGATTCAATAAAATTCCAATGTATTGTGATAACAAAAGCGCTATTGCCTTATGCTGCAACAATGTTCAACATTCTTGATCAAAACATATTGACATCAGATTCCACTTCATAAAAGAGCAAGTTGAGAACGGAGTAGTAGAGCTTTACTTTGTCAATACGGAGTATCAGTTAGCGGACATCTTCACTAAAGCCCTTGGCAGAGAAAGAATTGAATTTCTTATCAACAAGCTGGGAATGCGAAGTTTTACGCCGGAGACCCTGAAACAATTGGCAGATGAAGCTGAAGAATAGTGGTGGTACCTATTCAAATATCCTGTATATAATATGTATATATATTAAAAACCAGAAAAACCAAAAAGATTTTTCATTTTCAGAAAACCTTTATAAAAACAAAATACAAAAATATAAAATCTTTAAAACCAAAGAAAAAAAATTAAAAAATGAGAAAAATATAAAAAGAGGTAATAATGGCATGTCTTCTGAAAATCGATAACATTTACGGTCTTAGAAATGTCATTTAATAATGATACGAGGCTGTAAATGAAGTTCGAGCAGAAGTTCAAAAGTTTTCAAAACATGCCAAAAATGGCTTGCTATTATTTCAGATAGCAACCCGGTCATCATCTTAAAGGCAAGTATTTCAAAAAGAAAACTTGACCTCATAACGGGAATTTATTCTCGGGCATGGTCTACTTTATGACCATGCAAAGGCTTGTGTTTACTTTGCAACACAACCCGTGCTTCCTATATACAATAAGTGTACGTGTCAGTGCATTTATTTGTCAAAATAAGAGAAATCTTATTTTTATTGGTAAAAAGTTGTCTTCATAATGAATCAGTGTTTTCAGTAATCACAAAAAGATTTTCAAAGACAATTCGACCACTCAAACAATGACAACAGCTCTTTAAATAGAAAACGGGTCATCATTTGAGGGGGAGAATGTGTCATCAAATAATCTTTTAAAACGGTCTTTCAAAATAAGTCACGGAATAAACAGATAAAGTTTTTGATAATGACGGATCACAATTTCAAGGGGAGTTAATTTATATTAACAATAGAAGCTTATAATGTCATCGTTTTGTTTAAAACCCTTTATAGACTTATTGCATTTTGAGACTTAGTGAATTCAGGCTTTAAACTACATTCAATCAATATTGCCAACACCGTCATAGTTTGTAAATGGACTTAGGAAGGCTCGAAATAATCTTTCATAGTTTTTAAAAAAGCCTGAAGTTGATTCTTCACAGAATAGATTTAAGCTATTAATTCTTCGAACAATCACTACTTAAGTATATGTGCGTACAAGGTTTTGCTGATTCTGAGGTATTGAAACTAGCAAGGGGGAAGGAGTATATGTACTCATGATAGACTCCACGGCCTTCTTTTAAACTTATCTTCATGGTTAGCTTCTTTTGATTTTAGGCCTTCTTCGTTTCTTTCGGGTGTACTATTTCAACTACATGGGAGTAGAGATATCTTGTGATTTCAAGTATGCATCATTTAAGATACTAGGGGGAAATGTTGTAAGAAGATTTAGTCTAAAAAGCGTGAGAAGATTTGGTTACTAATTTAAATAAATGCTATCCTCAACGGTTTAATCACTAAGCTTATATTTTTAAAGAGAGTAGAATTAGTTGAACAAAAAGAAGGTAACACATAGTTTGACTAAAATGAATGATTCCTTAAGATATTCAGCATTCTGCAGAAAGAAATGAGTAAATTTGGGACTTATTGACTTATTGTGGTTTTCATTTCGACTACTTAAAGTGGAATAATTGTGGGACAATCTGGGACTTAGTTGACATTTGGTGTTTCAAACTTTATATCATCACATCGAGTAAAGGAAAATACTGACACCCAGACATAATTGACTTGTTGTATGTTTCTAATTAATAGTGATACTTCAGATATTTGGGCTTTTTTACATCAAAGATTGCTTGAGGCGACTTGCAAGGGAAAGTATTGAATCTACTCAAGAAAGGATTAATGATTTAGGTGAAGCTAACGACAATTCCTTATGAGAGACGATACGTGGAAGATTCTACGGCTGCTACAAAAGAACCATATGATCTATCATATGATGTTTTCCATCATTCAAGGCAAAACTCGTAACATAATAATCTTGTGAATATAAAATGTGAGTGTATACTAAAAATCCGCATATATAGTGTTTGAGTATGAATTTTCAAGAATTTCTTAGTAAATTTAATTTTTTTCAAATTAACATACTCAAACACCATATAATACCCTCATAATTTGAGGGAGAGCATTAAAAATGTTCCTAATACGGCTTGTTAATAAGTGGACATTTTTCCCCGAGACCAGTTATATTTGAATCAATTGATATCCAAAATATTAAGAGATTTAATATTTTGGATAAAGGGAGAAAATGTGATTAAAATATATGGCTAAAGGATGTGATTTAAAAATCTCAAGTGTACTCAAACCCATAACATATATGTGCTAAACTCTTTCGATTAATCGATGCACATATGAAGGGGGAGCAAATGGTTACGTGATTGGTAAAAATGTAGAAGTACCAAAGACTGACCATTTATATTACTGTATTGGAGTTATAAGGTGGTTAAGTTTAGGTATTCATTCCCATGATCCAGCCAGAACTGGAGGGATCTACCCAGGGATATTCCACTAGATAGTGTAGTAGTCCTTAGGTATGACAAAAGGAGTAAAAGTGAGAATAAGGAAAAAGTGCCGACTGAGATGGAGCTAGTACTGAAACAAACCCAAAAAGGTACTAGTTATGAAGTCTTGGTAAGCGCTAAAGGGGTTGAAGAATTAAAAAGAAAAGTTAAGATAGAAGCCCTCCTTATACTTAGGCGAAAACCGGGTCAATACATCTGCTGTCAAGAATCACAAACATGATTGCTGACATTGAAGACTGACATCATGGACCTAGTGATGCAATGCACAACCCACCTTAGCCAATTAGAATCTCTTAAAAGATTTATGTTTCATTTCTCATGGAGATTACACGCATTTCTATCAACTTTCTCACTCCGAGTTAGTTGGTATTTAAAAGGTGGCAGTATGCTCCATCCTTCGATCACTAAACCAAAGTGCACTATTGAGTTTAGAGCCAAAATAGATCAACCATAAATCTCATTAGGATACTTGTCAAAATTATGCTTGCTATCTCACACAATGTGAATAACGAGAAATATATAAAGAGTCCTACGCATTATCCTTGTGATTTTTCTAGAACATCCAAGTGATATCATTCACAATGAAGATGGATATCCTGCTTGAGCCAACATCAAACAAGCTCATGGTAGGTGACATATGCGATTCTATATGAATCAAACTTGTTACATTTGGAAAGAAACGATGGTGTGATTCTATAAGAATCAAACTTGTACCATGTTATGAATTGACGATTGATGGTGAATTTTGAAATGAATAACACTATCGATGTGTCATAAAATCACTTTAGCAAGTGACACGTCGATTGATTTTCAAATCGATTTTTCTATTTCAATCGGTGAGATAGTAACTCACTGGTTTACTTTGTTGTTCAAGATTGTCGTTTAAAACTTATAAAAACAACATGGTATTGTGAATTGTTCATTAATCGGAAATCTACATTTGTCTAATTAAACTTGACGTGAAAGCGTTTTTTGTACCCGGCTCAATCATCATATCCGTGCTAATCCAATAGCAACAACCCAAAATAATAAAAAACATAACCCAACACCTTGTACATGGCCCATATTTGTACGATAAGGCTTAAGTCCATCAGTTAATCAACATTCGGCCCATTTCACCAAATCAGCCCATGGTTTCAATTAAGCTATAGAAGACTCGGCCCAAATCATCAATTAGTAAAACTCGGCCCACTCAGAATGAGTTATACTCGACCCATCATTCACTAAGTATAATCGGATCCATTCAACACATATTAGGGATATAAGAAAGAGGTGAAATCCCTAATATTTTCATATTTAACCTAACCCCTAATCCAATTATACGCTGCACACAAAAAAAAATCTTTGAGACTTTCTTATCCCAACCAAAACGCAACTCAACCCATTCCATCTCTTAGATCGAATCAAATCCCACTTTTGGTTTAGCTACAAGCACACACATGAGATGAGACACCTTTATGCCAGATCCAAAACCTTAATCCATAACAACATTTACACAAGCCCTTTTCATTATCAAATTAATTTTATTCTATTAAAGAGACGTGGTTGGCTTCACAAGTCTCGTAAAAGAGTTATCGGGTTATAGCTTTATTTGGTATTGGTGAGTCTTAAATCGAAACACAGAGATTGATTATAAACTTTATTGTTAATCTCTTTCTGTAATTTCGTTATATTGAAAAAGGGCATTGCTCAACCAGATCGATGAGAGATTAAATTTTTGTGTTCGTGATCTCTTTGAAGTTCTGAAGTAACTTATGAAATGCCCACGAAATATTAACTGAGATCTTAGTTTCATTAGATTCGAGTCTTGCATTGGATGAGAGGCGATGGGGAGTAGGGGTCTAAGTAAGTAAGATTTGGAGCATTGTTTTGTTGTTGATGGAGACTTGATGTCGATGAGTTTAGGATTTTTAGATGTTGGATTTGATTGATGTAGATGTTGGGTTGCTGTTGTTGTAATGATTTTTGTTGTTGATTTGGTTTAATATGTTTGAATTGTTGTTTCTTCATTTATGATCGGAACTCATTTAGGTTAACCGGGGTCAACATCTCAGGTTAATAACCGAGTTGACTCGGTTTGCTGTTTGGCTCTGTGAGGTAGCTAAAACGACAAACCAAGTTTAGCTTTGGGGCAGAGTTTTGCTTTCTGTATATGGCATAG
This sequence comes from Tanacetum coccineum, assembly GCA_026074375.1. NCBI lineage: Eukaryota > Viridiplantae > Streptophyta > Magnoliopsida > Asterales > Asteraceae > Tanacetum > Tanacetum coccineum. The sequence continues at coordinate 9,675 of BQNB010088754.1, read as the reverse complement.
ATTATATTTTGTCTTCATTGTAGCCTGATCAAAACGCACGCCAAATCGCAACAAACCAAATAAGCAGTGGACAAATCGCTAGTCCATTGAGACAAATACGCATGTGTACTTTTCCCCAAAAACCGGATCTGGTTTTGACTTTTTGGTCAAAACGCAACCAAGAAAAGTATGAACCCAGATCTGCTTTAAGCTGTTAACTTGACTTTTAAGCACCAAGAAAAAGTATAAACAACTACAATACAACCATTTTCATGATATTTTCACAAGGAAAAATATCAAAATGATGAATAGTAACAGTATAACATGGAACTAGTACTGAAACTGTGATCCGATTAGTGCATGAACAATATCATGAACATGATGAAACAGTAACCGGAACAATAAATAACAATAATGATTACAATACAACCCCTGCAGCTCTGATGCAAATTGTTACCCTAAAGATCACATAACAAAAGACATGATCCGGAGGTCGGGGAGGATTGAACAAATGTTTAGCCATATTATTTAGTGAGAGAAAGGAAAGATGTGTGTATTCTAGAGAGAGAAACACACACACCTTATTACAAGTAAAATGAATCCTCACCCCTCCATGGAAGTATGGAGGGGATATATATAGCCCGGGACACGATCTACTTACTACACTTGCATTTTTTCTAGTCCCTGCGTGTCCGGCTAATGTAAACTAATGTAATTCGTATTAGGACATATTTTAAGCTACACTAACATCTACGTGTGAATCTATAAGAAAAGATTGCTGGTCTCGAAAGGGAAGCTAAGACAACTTCCAAAAGGATATTATCAAGACGAACTACAGATTGCTGACATGGATAGAATGACTTTGTCATTTTTGGTTTGAACATATTCAGGTCCTGTCTCATACATAGTCTTGTGAATATAAATGTGTAGTGTAGACTTAAATTAGGCATATATAGTGTTTGAGTATGAATTTTCAAGAATTTCTTAGTAAATTCAAATTTTTTCAAATTAACATACTCAAACACCATATAATACCCTCATAATTTGAGGGGGAGCATTAAAAATGTTCCTAATACGGCTTGTTAATAATTGGACATTTTTTTCCCTGAAAGCAGTTATTTGAATCATTTATTTCTTTAAATCATCAAGTGATTTATATTTTTGATAAGTAGGGAGAAAATTGATTAAATATATATGGCTAAAGATTGTGATTTTTTTAAGATCTCTAAGTGTCGCTTTCCTCATATATGTTGCTAAAACTATTTCGATTAATCGATGCACATATGAAGGGGGGAGCAATGGTACATGTGGCAGAAAGAAATGTGGACCAGATACCAAAAAACCACGACAATTTAATTTCTATAAGTGGAGTGATAAGGTGGTTAAGCTTTAGGTACTTCATTCCATTGATCAGCCCAGAACCGGAAGGGATTACCCAGGGATATTACACTTAGTTAGTTGTAGTTGTTCTTAGGTATGAAAAAGGGGGTAGTAAAAGTTGAGAATAGGGAAAAGTACCAACTGAGATGGAGCTAGTACTGGAACAAACCCAACTACCGACGGTACTAGTTATGGATTTTCGGTTTGCACTGAAGGGTTGAAGAAATATTAAAAAGAAAAGTTAAGATAAAGGCTGTGAAAAAGTAGAAGTTTCCTTACACTTAGCAAGAAGGATAGGAAAACCGGGTCTAATCAAGATTTCTGTTGTCAGAACCTCACAATGATCGATTTTGCGGACATTGAAGTATGAGATCATGGACACTAATATTGATGCAATGCACAACCCTCCCTAGCCACTCAGAATCTCTCAAAAGACTTATGTTTCATTTCTCACGGAGATTACACGCATTTCTATCAACTCTCATATCGAGTTATGTTGGGTATTGAAAAGGTGGACAGTATGCTCCAAGCCTTAGAACACTTAACAACCAAAGTGCACTATTCGAGTCTAAGAGCCAAAAGAGAATCATCTATAAATCTACATTTTAGGACACTTGTTCAAAATTATGCTTTTGCTAGCTCACACAATAGTGAATTACGAGGAAAGAAATATATAAAAGAGTCCTACGTATTATCCTGGTGATTTTGCCAGAAACATAAGAGTGATACTCTAAAATAAATCACTAGTAAAGATAGAATTCTTTGCTTGAGCCAACATCAAACAAGACTTATTGGTAGGTGACTTGTGCGATTCAAATCGAATCACATCTTTGGTTGTGTGTTGTGACCAACTAGAAAGAAACGTTTGGTGGTGCACACGATTACAAGTGAAATCAAACTTGTTCCGCAGTATATAGAACATTAACGGTTGATGATGATTTTTGAAAATGCTTAAATCTCTCATTGGTCACAAAAACCACTTTAGCAAGTGTACACTTCGATTGATTTTTCAAATCATTTTTATTTTCAATCCGGGTTTGAAGATTAGTAACTCGTCTGGCTTCACTACTATCTGTGTTGTCTGCTTGGAGATGTTGATTGGTAATTGAACATGTTGGTGTTTGATGAATCTAATACTTATGTGTTAGAAAGTTGTGATACTTTAGCTAGAAATTTGTCAAGGAGATTCTCTTTTTATTTTAAATTGAATCTAATGATCACAGGTCGGTCCTCACGGTATCTGAGGTTTGTTACTCCAACAAAAACGTGCGAAATGGACAAGCCATATTTGTCCCTCCCGCTTTCCTTATTGCTAACTATTTTAATGCAGGATACTTTAAATGAGATAGAGGTTGAATGGTACCTCCGGTTCCTGCTGTACTTCGGATTCATGGCCACTTTGCTCATTAACTCGACCGAAAAATTGTAAAGGACATCATGAATAGGCTCTCAAGCAGTACGTGTTAACAAAGTCTTCCGCTACTTCCATGATAAAACTAACTTTTTCCTCTTGAATGCACATCATGTTATACTAGTCCAAAATACTTATCTCAAGGAGATTGTTTAGCGGATGCTTTCAAGATATACCAAGAAATGAGCATGGTTGGTCAAAGTCACAAGTTCACAAAAAGGACAAAGAATTACTAAGATAATCAAATGATGTATGGAAGATTTATGATTTTCAAGAAGAAAATGAAAAAAGTATTAAAGGCTCAATGAATCACAAGGGGGGGTCCATCTAGCTTGAAGGAACAAGATCAAGCATAATGTATCAAAAGACACACTACACAAAAGATGGCATGACAAAAAGTTCAAACTATTACACAAAGGGACTCAAGATTTAGACATGAAGCTTCAACGATTAATGATCAAGGTTGACATGGAGAGATATATATGATCACTCCCCTTAGGGGAGATAGTTAGAACACAAAAAGTTTGTTGTTCAATTTTGATGACGTTCTCAAACGATTCGCCCTTTAGGGGGGTAGATTGTTAGGAATTTAGTTTTTAAGTGATCAGTGACGACCACATTATCGGATCTCTCGAGCCTTTGTAATAGTTTTAGATCATATTATGTAATAATTAGTAAGTAAACCGGGCCGGCTATAGAAAGGTCACAAGGAAAGCTCGGCCTCCAGACCCCCGACCCCCCAGACCCTGATCTTGTAACTTTATAACACCCCTCTTAATCAATGAGAATGAGGAGCTGTGTTGGTTTGTTTGGTTCTTGATTGCATTTTCTCACTCATTTCATGTGTGCTTGTGTTTTAGTGTGTTTCTACCCATCTACTCTCTCTTAAGCTTTCTCTCATAGCACAATTATTAAGTGTTTTTTACGCATGGTGTGTGAAAATACCTTGAGTTGACCCTAGACCTCTTTTACCTACACCACATATGAGACCTTTAAACTCATATGGTCGAAGACCTTCTTTTCAAAATAATCATTCTTCAAGAAGATCGATATTTTTTTACAACAAACAATGGTCCTTCGTTATCATCAACCTAGGAACCTTACAAAGGACGAATAAAAGAAAAAATCTCCTACCCAAATCAAAAGGGCTATATTCTAAAATACACCTGTGAGCGTTGGTCCAAAACTCTTTCAAAACTTCCATGATTTTACAAAAACATCCTTGGTCCACGTTCTTAAGGTTATGACTACATAAACTATGTGCTTTTCTACAGACCCCATAGAAGAATCAGGTTATCCTTGGGACACCAATTTTCTAACCCAACGGACCCAAGTAAGAATAATTTACGGCATCTCGACCGTTGAATGTCATATTTGCATGCAAGTATGTCTTAAATGCGATCTAACTACTGGACGATTGGATTGTGGTAGTAAGTATGCACTAGCGCTACCTGACTGTGGAAGGGCATTAGAAGATTGTTTACTTAGTACAAGGCGTTGTTGTTTGTACATGGAGGACATGTCGTATTTAGGGAGACAACCTAAAGGTCAAGGTGTCGGGGGAGGTAATTTTTATCATGACTCCATTTACAATTTCCTAATGTGGAGAATTGTTAGTGGTCTAGCATTTAAACTTGATTAGCCTAGGTCTATTTTGTGATTGATGTATTGTATAGATTAGCTTTACTTTTAAAGTTGTATTATATTATTAGTAAAAATGGAAAATTGCTAGTATATGGTAATGGAGAGAATAATGGTTTATATCTGTTTCAAATTGGAGGATAACTCCAAACAACAAATTTGGTCTCGCATCAGTGGGGGACTAACTAAGTCTTTGGTATAGGAGGTTAGGTCAGCCAATATGAAGGTTAGTTCACAACATAGCTTTTCACAACAAGCTAGTAAGGAAACACTACCAAATTGAGTTTTGAAGTCATTTTTGTGATACATTTGGTCTAGGGCGTCAGGTAATGCAAACCATAGGATACTATGGAAAGATAGTGTCAACTAATAGGGTGCTTAGAAGATTGCTAATTAGATTTGGTTGGTCCATCTCCCAATTCAAAGTTTCGAAGGCAAACTTCTATAGTTTATAGTTGTTGATGATCATCTAAAAAATACAACTTGGGCTGTTATGTGTAGAACTCTAAGGATGATGTCTTAGAATATTTAAAATATTGTTGTAAAAAGCTTGAAATCCCTTACATTGATTGTTCTATTGTTTCAATTTGTAACAAATCATTGTAGGTAAATTTGATGGAATTGCAATTTGAGAGCTTTTATGACAACATGGATTGTCTTATAAATGTCGGGCCTTGTTCACTTGTCAATCGAGTGAGATTGATGATAAGAACACATCGCAAGTTAAGAAAGATAAGGTCGTGCTATTGCTAGACGAGCAATCGATTCCGCTAAAAGTTTTTGGTGTCATGCATTTAGGATATGGGCTCAACAATTACATCTTTAATAGGGGGTTGTTTTAGAAAATTCATTAATAAAACACTCTACGAAATTCTTAGAAATTAGAAAGCCGTCATTAGAGTACTTTAGGGTTTTGGGTTTTGTAAAGAATTTATACTTTACCCTAAAGTACATCGCAACCACAAAGTTTGACCATAGTTTGTCACGAAGGTGTGTTTCTAGATACTCTTAAAAATAAGTAAAAGTTTATACATAGTGATTAATAAGGAAAACAATGAGGATTGAGGACATCTCTTATGTTACCTTTGATGAGACATTGCATGAGCCCAAGTTATCTTCTTTGATAGAAGATGATAGGATTGATGAACCCATGGTTCAAGATCTCAATGGGTCATCGTCATTACAAGTTAATGTTTCGGATGAAGGCTATCCTAAGAGTCTAAAAGAAGCTAGAGGTCACCCAATAGAACAAGTAATTGGTGAGTTGAATGAGAGAACACTTAGGTTTAAGTCTAAACAAGCTTAGGATTTTTGCATAACATTTCCGCCAAAGTCCAATTGTCACAAGTCTAGTTGAGGTTGTTCTTGGTTGAATGCCCCATAGGATATTGATTGAAGAGTGTTAAGGGGTTAAAAAAAAAGTTTTGATAAGTCTAGAGGTTATTTGCATTACCCTTTTCGAGATACTTGTGCTTGAGAGCTTATGTGACTTATGTGCTATGATGTTAGGACTATGTAAAAGGCATGGAGTTAAGCAAACATTGTCATCTTAAAGAGATTTGAAGGGTACATGTCAATGCATTTATCAAACTAGAGTTGACGTATCTAAGATTGCTTTAATGTCATACTATATGTACTGAATGCTGTTTTGTGTATTAAGGTATAGAAAAGAAATGGTTCTTTGGTTCATGCAGGCATTACCCATAGGAGCTAGGATGTATACAACTTAATCATCCAATCACTAAACTAAATCCCCAACTAAAGGCAAACTAGACATTTGATATCACCAAATCATATAATCATTTACCAATAAGTTGTACTCAAACTACAAAAGGGCATAATACCTCAAACTTTAGGAAATCAAAAGTACCATAATTCTTATAATCAATAGCTGTCAATCATCCATTGATTGGGAAAAAGCAAGCAATCGGAAGCTAAGAAGCAATAGGTTCGTCGGGAAAGTATACATAGATTATGTAAGACTCACAAGGTGAAGACAATATTCAAGCTTCACCAAATTACAAGGCCAAGATCAAGACGCAAACTTCATCAACGACGGTCTTATTCTTCGCTACGTTTGTAATTTTATTTGCTTTCTGAAATTTTATTTATCATCATCAAAAAGGGGAAGATTGTTGGTGCAACATTGACTAGGATCTCCTTTATGTTTTAATGATAAAAATAAACATTCGCAAAACATAAAATCACAAATGGTAGCTTAAATCCGCAAAACCGGATTTCCACAATTCTGGCGTGGCTTAGGCACGCACGTCAGCGATGGGCTTAGCGCGGCCATCACGCGACTCCAGTTTTGCTAATTTCTAATACTTGTTTGGCTTTTTTGTTACCGGACACATGTGGAAACTTCAATAAATGTATGTACAGGAATGCTGAGCAGTTGGGAACACTCCAAATGCGGTTTGGTTTAGATTAGAGAGGAGCAAAAAACAAATCACTCCCATTTTTTTTCATAAAGGCCATCTTAAAATGTTTATCCAATCGCCCTCTAGACACAGGATGAAACTTCTTTATAAATCTAATATGATTATCCGTTACATACATACGACAAGCAAAAAAGTAATCATTTGAACTTAATCCTGATTTATGTTCATTATTAATCTACGTAACGGGTTTTACTCTCTTATTGGTCAAACTAAGTCAAATGTCACTTTGCGTAAATGCATCCTTTCCCGTTATGGGATATGCTTTACTTATGATGCAAATCACTTAGATTGTTTGCATCAAGATGATTAGTGATCAAATCTATTTTTGATTATCATGGATTATGTTTAAGTGACTAATTGAGTTTGTGATATTTGGAAGTTAATCATACTTGGACTTTTCTCACTTCTTTACCCATACAAATGCTTTTACAAACTCACATGTATTCCTCACATGTACAAGTCCTCACTTCTTCTATAACCCATTCTATCTAATCACTTGTTTATCCTTCTTACCCAACAAGTGATTTTATCTTTTCTACCTCACACTCTAATCATCTTCTTCTTAAACATCCAATAAATCTTATTTGCCCACTCTCTTCTCCTCTTTTGGCACAATGTGGATTATAAAACCACATTCAATCCTTTGATTTCATCCTTAAACCTTATCTTCCTATACACTCTTTAAACACAAAACAACACCTTCTTTACATATACCCCACCCTTCATACCATTATAAACCTTAAACCTTATCCCCAACAATGCCAACTCACATTCCTTACACCATGTACTTCTCTTATACCTTTGTGTACCTTTGTGTCTCCTACATTCCTAACTAATATCCTCTATATCTTTTCAAAACATTCTCCACCACGTACTCACTATTCATCTTCTTCTCCATACAATTCAAATTACACACATACACACACACACTTCTTCATCCTCAAAGCCTTGGTTCAAGCCATGTCAACAATCAATACTACACACTCTTTACTTCTTCACCTTAAATTGTTTCTCAAAATAACTACAAAACTAACACACTTTCATCTACTTTATGAGGCCATTCATCAATCAACTCTCTCATTCGAGTCTCAACCCTTGGATTGATGCCTCATCTTAAACAACATTCTTCTCTTACAAATATTCTAATCTCACTCACATAACAAAACACAACCTCTCATTATCATTTGATTTCCTAAGTTCATCCATCCTACACACCTCTTTTCTTTACTTCCTCATGTCACACTCCCGCCAAGGCAGAAAACACATAGGCGTAACATATGGATATCATCACAATCAATGGTGGCAACAAAGTAGAAACTACTAAATGCATAACTAAGTATTAAAGGACACAATGAGTCTATGACAATACGAAACCAAAAGAATGACAATCTTGTATTAATGAAATAAAGGCGTCTAAACAAATACAAGGAAACAATATCTCAAGTCCTAATAAAATCAAATAACATTCAACAAAATCATGCATACAATCATAAACAAACTCAGGAGACGAACTCCATTGCAATGCCTAGCGGTCATTCTAGCCACTTCTTTAACCTCAGTATTATCATGAAGCTCACCTGAAATGATTGCCTAAATACGTCAACACAACAGTTTGGTGAGAGTCATGGTTTAAGGACACTCAAAAACAACCTTTAAATCCAATTTACTGTGATAAATAAAACATAATCATAGCAGGACATACAAAAGTACCTATCATAAAGCTAACATGCAATCACATCAATCCCACATTGAGACGTTCCACGCTCACCATTCTCACACAAAAACATAACAAACAATGAGATGATCATGCCCATCTCAAACATAATCACAGTAATAAGCGATACGCTTACTACCAATCAAATCCAAAATGCCATGAGACGATTACGCTCAAACATAACAATTCTACCATAAAAGCAAGTAGCACATAACATTAAAATAGTCCAAGTATAGCCCATGCATCATTTAAATTCACATTATCACAGTAACTAAAACATTTCAAAACCTCTTTGCATCATTTTCACCCCAAGAAAACACAGAAAACATAAGAAAAGGGCTATGAAACTCACTTGATGGCTTAGCCTTCCCAAAAAGATCCAACAAAAAGCTTCACAAAAACTTCACGGATAATCTAAAACAATTAAGCACACATAAGCATACCATCAATTAGGCCATTCAACTCAAATAGATGTAACCTCGGACTATGATGAATAATAAGCTATTACCATAGTTTATACTTGTTTTAACCCTGTTCCACTCCTACATATGCCCATTTACACTTCTATGCTACACTTAAAGTTTTTGGTTTTGAGCAGAGTTTTATACTCACTTACGCGTCCTAAAGTTACTACCCACTTAAAACACTTCCATAATTCTAACCAAAATTCACCATGCTACATATGTGTCTTATGAACCTCTCCTAGCTCTCTCAAAGTCATTACCCTTTTATAAATACCCTTTAGAAATTCATTAATCCAAAGTGTCCAGAATTCGTCCAGAATCTGACCCCCTAAAAGTACGACGTTAGATAACCAATTTAAACCTCATTATAGGCTTAGAAAAAATAAGAATTCAAGGGTCACACAAAATATATAAACTAACTTCCACGTGATTTAGAGCCTCTAACTAGATGTCTAAGCATTTTTAGAAAAATCAAAACCAAAACTGAAATTCATCACTGTTTTACACACTGATTTTGTAACGACCTTTTGACCTATCTCCCGACCATAAAAACTCACGAGGACAACTTTTCTGGAAAGTAAACTCTCTGAGGTTATCTCCAGTATGTTGTAATTTATTTATTCGAATTTTTATGAATGAGTT